>JAJJMA010155086.1:0-10133 GCA_023529015.1 Papaver nudicaule | reverse complement strand
TTTAGCATGATTATAGATCTGATGGCTGTTAGGTGTGAAGTAGTTATGCAAATTTTACACTCACACACTTTCACTATTTTCCACCCTCATAAATTCCCACCTATACTTTCCTATTTACCACCTCCATTTTTTTTAAACTCCTGTATACCACTCTTTTGACTTCTCTTTCCATCCCACTACTATTAAAAACCTAAAAACAAAACTTACCTTAACCTAAAATTCCCTACTTTTCCACAATCACCACCACCGCCTCCTCTTCTCTTCTCCAATACTCCCAACCGACTAATCTTCTATTACAGAGAATTTTATTCATGTTACTTTTTTTATATTGGTTTAAGGTTTGTTTGATTTTGAATGACTAGAAAGTTTTGTTGATATATAGATTTTTTCCCCGCAAGAACTGGTCGTATAAAAATGAACGCTATTTCGTTGTTCAAAATTCAGCCACTAAAACTTGAATTATCAAGTTCTCATGTGACGAAGAGCACTACATTTATTACATGGGATGAGTACTATATGTAAAGCATAGTTGGGGCAATTGTTTATTACATTAGCACAAAGTTGAGTCGGGAGGTCGAAGAATCATGTTCCTTCTAAACAGTGAAAGCTAAAAGTGAAAAGTAGTTTTTCCACACAAATTGTGATGTAGGTGGAAAATAGAGAAAGGTAGGTGGTAAATAGGGAAGATCTTAAGCATCAGTTTTCACTTTTATTTGGTTCTCTTAATTTGCCTCTTTGCCCCCACGGCCCACCCTTTGATTCATGCGCCTTGGCTGCCTCCGTGAACGCCTCGGTTGCCTTTAACGACATATGCAGGGGATCCTATTAAATACATGAAAAACACAATTGTACAGAGAGAATCCTCAAGACAGCACAAGCATATCGGGAACCTAATAAATCACAAACATCCCCCATAACAAGCCTAGAAAATTTCCTGCCCCAGACAATAGCAGCTCCAATATTACCCGCATTGGCTTTTGCTAAGAAAAGATCGTCCCTGATAACTGGAACAAGTAAAGTAGCTCCAAATGTTGGGAGGAAGGGAACAGTAAAGAAAGACATGAGAAACACATTTCAATGACAATGGGACCCACATATACAAGGGTGATGAGGGCTGTCAGTCACCTCCTTGGACTATGAAGAGAAGATGCGTATAGCCAGTTTGATTGTAAAATAAGTTAGGCAGTGATATGGTTGAGTACTTATATATGTGAGTATTTACTCCAACCATAAGAGGGCTTGTTATTGGTGCAAGTTTAATAACTCATCAAGATACAGTTGAGCAGGTATTTATAACTATGAGCATCCATCCATATATTGTAACCAAAAACAGAAACTCCACCTACTATTCTTTAAGGTTACCAAGTTTAGCAATACTTATAGTGTAGAATCTTGGATGAGGGAGGAGGCAGGGAGGGAGAGATCAGTGAGAAGCCAAATTTGTCAAACTATTGTTCAGTAGTGATATGACACTATCAATACTAGTATGTACTACTGACCAAGGAGTGGGAACTCCCTGGACATGATATTTCTGTTCTTACAGCGTGCTAAGTGAATTCCCGGCCGGAAACAGAATATTTGTTCTTGCTAGCTTGCTGGCCTTCATTCTTATGAGATTGTGATTAATCTGATTTTCGTTTCGATCGTACTCATTAACATGGTTTTCACGGCCAGCACCCGGGCTTTGTTTCCTATTCATTCTTCTCCACAGCAAGCACGTTACAGTAACGTGGGTATTTCATTTAATCATTCTTCAGAAATCACCATTTTCTCTAAACACCATTTGAAGGCAAGAAGTGAATTTAGTGTTCCACCGAAAATAAATCACGCTATTGTCAGTCACACCACACTACGTACCGGAAAAAATCAGGAAAATCAAAGAGTACTTTTCACCACCAACACCAAAATCAGAATTCATCGGTCATCTGCTTGATGGGAGTGTGTCTTTAACAAAGAAGCAATGGGCTACTCTTACAGGCATTGTTTCTCTAGGAAGGCTAGTTCAAGATGGACTTGTTTTCCGGCAGAATTTCTCGATTAGATCATATGAGATATGTGGCAACCGAAATGCATCCATTGAAACATTAATGAATCATTTACAGGTACACACGCTTATTAATTTCATAGCATTCATTTTTAGCGTATTAAAATTAGGCTGATGTGCAGGAAGCATCACTGAACCATGTTAGGAGTATGGGGCTGTTGAATGATGGACTTGGCTTGACCCCAGAAATGACTAGAAGAAATCTTATATGGGTTGTTGCGAAGGTGAAGGTTCAAGTGGACCGATATCCTTGTTGGTAAACCACTTATCTAATGCCTTCTTCTTAGGTTTTGAGTTTATTTTTGTTTAATTTATTGCCATTCATATACCTAGCTAGCTAGGAATTGGCAGGGCCAATTAATTTTCATAAATTGATACCGGCTCAGGTAAATTATACAAATATGATATTGGTTAGCTGATTTCCAGCTAGTTTGTAATTATCTCTTAGGTGTTGCAATGGTACTAGACAGAACATTCAGTACAAGACCCTACTACGAGCCCTATGGGTTCAACATTATAGGTCCAGGGCATATTTGGAGTGAATCAAGGGCTAAGAAGGAGCTAGCAAATGGGCTAGAAGGAGTATATCATAACCAACTTTTGTATAATATTGTATGTTCATGAATGTATGAGAACCAAGATCACTAGCTAGCCATGAGCTCTAATTAATACGTTCAATAAGTTTTCTAAATTGCATGGCAGGGGTGATGTTGTTCAGGTAGATACGTGGATTAGTGAATCTGGGAAGAACGGTATACAACGTGATTGGCTTATTCTTGATCCTAATTCTGGTGAAACTCTCGTAACCGCTACTAGGTCAGAACTTGAGCATGATCGGATTAATACAAACAATGTTTCTCAACGTTGTTCGGTTTCTATATACCATTTTCTCATTCTCGTTTTACAGTGAAATCACAATTTGCTGAAATGAATAGAATGATGAAGTTGCATTGTGTTGTCCTGATAGGTGTTGTTTATCTCAATGCAGTGTGTTGGTGTTAATGAATAAAAGCACAAGAAAACTTTCTAAGTTCCCTGGTGAAGTAAGAGGTGAATTAGAGCCTTTTATTATGGAACATGAGCCTATTTTGGATAATGGCAGCGAAAAACTAAGGAAACTTAGCGTCCATACATCAGATTTTGTTCAAACCGGCTTAACTGTAAGATTGACATATGTTAAGTAGTCTCTTCCAAGCATGCAAGGTATATGCATTAGTTTCTAATATTATTGTAGCTGAAAATCTACAGCCGCGATGGAATGACTTGGATGTGAACCAACATGTGAACAATGTCAAATACGTTAGATGGATTCTCGAGGTTGGAATACATGATCCTAGTTATACATATTCTTTCTAACAAACATCTTTAATCTAGACCTTGCTCTATTTGTTAACCTATCACCAACTAATATTGCAGAATTGTCCTCCATCAATATCCTCAAGTCACGAACTCTTCGACATTACTTTGGAGTATAGGAAAGAATGCGAGATGAATAACATGCTCATGTCGTTGACTGCTGTATGTGGCCATGAAATTATTGGCAGCTCCATGAGAACTATGGTGGAATGTGATCACACACTCCTTCTTGAAGATGGTACTGAGATTGTGAGGGGAAGAACTATATGGAGACCCAATCCTTCAAACTAATAGAGTAACAATAGTGGGGAAATAAGAATGAACCTATAATATGAAAAATTTCCTATACTCCAGCTAATGAACTCTTGTTTCCTTCCAGAAAATGGGTCATATGGACCAAAAACCATGTTTCATGGTTGTAGTGGACTGTTAAAAGTGTGTTTGGGTGAAAACGCTGGACAGCTGTATCCCTCACCTTTTATATATTCTCTTTATCTTATCGCTTTCTCTCTATAATACTTTTATTTTTTAATTTGAAAGGTTATATTAAAGGTTGGACCGAAGCCCACTACCTACAAGCCCAGGTAGCTAGGCAAAGAAATAAAAAAAATCCCCCCACCCCGATGCAGATGAGTTTCGAGCTAAGGTTGCTGGTATCATCACTCAACGACTTTACCACTATATACTATAGTGATATCTGCTTTTCTCTGTCTATTTAAAAATCAATCACAAAAAAAATCATAACTTTTAAATTGTACATCGGATATTATAAAATTTATATTTTTAGAATAGGGTTGAGATGATCTACCAAAAAAAGATCCATTGTTGATATTAAATTCAGAAAAAAAAATATTTGAAAAATAGTTAGGTGTACCCCGGTACCACTCGGATTAAAATTAAGGCAAGAAGGATTATTTGAAAATTAGCTAGGATGTACCCTGGTACAACTCGGCTTGAAAGTAAGGTAGAAAGGATTATTTGGAATTCGGTTAGGTTTCGGCTTGAAAGTAAGGTAGAAAGGATTATTTGGAATTCAGCTAGCTAGGTTGTACCCCAGTACCACTCGGCTTAAAATTAAGGTAAGAAGGATTTTTTGAAAATTAGTTAGGATGTGTCCTAATACAACTCGACTTGAAATAAGGTAGAAATGATTATTTTGAATTTAGCTAGGTTGTATCCCGGTACAACTCGGATTGAAAGTAAGGTAGAAATGATTATTTGGAATTTAGCTAGATTGTACCCTGGTACAACTCGGCTTGAAAGTAAGGTAGGAATGATTATTTGGAATTTAGCTAGGTTGTACCCCGGTACAACTCGACTTGAAAGTAAGGTAGAAATGATTATTTGAAATTTAGCTAGGTTGTACCACGATATAACTCGCCTTGAAAATAAGGTAGGAATGATTATTTGGAATTTAGCAAGCTTCATCTACAATCTATGGATATAGTTCCTAGTATATCCTCACCTGTAATGAAGAAGTAGATGAGGCAAGGGATTATGCTATGCCTTGTGAGGATGGGGAGTTGAAGATACAAAAAAAAGAACTTCAATGGAGAAAATAGAATGGCAAGAAGGGAAGTCTTAATAAATATGAAGTGTTGGAAAGAGGGCAAAGATCTCAGGTCAAGAAGAGACCTTCTTAGGCTTCCCATGGTCTTTTCGCTTTTGGGTGTTAGGCTTTATCTCATTTTTGTGTTCTCTTTGTCTTTTTTTTTATTGGTTAGTTGTTCGGTATTTTTTTTTTTTGGCTCTCATGTTGGTGTTTTTCTTGTGTTTGGAATTTGCTTGTTAGCTATCATGTTGTTTATTTTCTTCTTCTGGTGTTTGGAGGTTTTTCTTTTGGATCTAGCAATGCTAGAGAATTTTTTATCTAGCATTGCTAGAGCCATTGGATCTACCAATCTAATGATGGTGGTGGTCTTTGATGGAAATTCAGTTTTTTCCCTTTGAGTGAAAAACTCCATTGAAAACTATCACCATTTGATTGGTTGATCCAATGGCTATCAATAGGGCTCTTCATGGTACAGTTTGGCACGGTTTCAGCCAAAACCGTTAGTTACGGTTTCATGTTTTTCCAAACTGTACCACGTCATCTACCGACGGTTTTTTGGTTTTCCAAACTGTCACAGTTTGGTATAAAAACCATCGGTTTCGGTAAACCGTTAATTTTGTCAGTTCCATGTAACTGACAGTTAAATATACCAATGATTAGCCCCCCCAAAAAAAAAAAACCAAATATCAGTACAGAAAAGTCTTTCCTTCCATGTAATAATCCATTCTAATTTCTACAACAAGCTACAAAAGTAAGCCTTCAATCCTTAGTTAAATGGTGATCAAGACCCATCAGCATCAACGCCTTCAGCAAAAACATTAGCACCAATGTTCACATCAAAAACTCCTTGAACAATACACTGTATAAACAGATTCAAGATTCAGAAACATATTCCAATGTAGAATTAACTAATTATTGCCATACATATCACAGACAATTAAAACAACCAATCAAGCATGCAAGAGATACTCATAATTATAATGAGATTTTCATAAGCCAGAAAAACCATGTTACAGATATCCCATCTCATACAAACCCTAAGCGTTTATATCAGATCTGTAGAATAGAAGAAGGAGAAGGTCGTGACTGCTGGTAATAACGTTGATGGTGGTGGTGGTCGAGGTGGAAAACGACGGTGGTGGTGGTCGAGGTGGAAAATGGATGTTGCGGCTCTGGAGATAATCTCTATGGAATGAAAGAAAACTAAAGAGAAAGTGAATTTATTAGGTGAATAAGGTCTGATCTGATGGTCATAAATGAATGAATCTAGTGGTCATAAATTAACGGTTTAAACTGTTGGTTTTCGGTTCGGTTTTAGCCAAAACCGATACCAAACTGTTACTTACGGTTTTCACATTTTCAAAACCATACCACGCCGTTATATATATGGTTCGGTTCGGTTTTGCCTTAAACGGCTTGGTACAGTGTGGTTTTCACGGTTTCACGGTTTTATGCTATGCCCTAGCTATCAACGATGAATCAAAATGTTCTAGCATTGCTAGATCAAAATTCTATCTATTTGGAGTTGGCTTTATTACGCTTTTTTTTAATCAATAAAATTCTACTCCTTTTAAGTTAAAAGGAAAAAAAAAAACTTTCCTATGTGTCCCGTCATAACACATGCACTTTAAGAAAGCAGTGCTTTGGAGTTTGAATTCATTTTTCTCGTATGTACATCATGTGGTGAGTGTTGCTCATCCAAGAACTCGCAGATTGAGAAATTCATCGAGTCCTGGTGGAAAGGCTTAATTAGTTATTCGAAGTAGACAAAACTCATGAATCCGTACAATCCTCTCAAGAAGGATTCTAGCATTGATCATGCTTGAAAGTAGAAAATGCGAGGAGGGATACGAAGGAATATATGATCTTTCTCATTTTCATTTGAACATGGGCGCTATTAAAGGAAGTTCTTCTAATTCTTCCAAATTTTGCCTACTTAAAATCACTTTCTTCTCCAAAAATTTCACAGAAATGTAGTCGTCTTGTTGTACGATAAACAACCTTGCTATTTTAAGTACGAGGGGTTTTTCATTAGGGGCAAGATGTGCTTACCATATCCCATTCCAGTTTTTAAAGGATGCTAAAATTTTTGTGCAAATACTAAGAAGTCCTACACTGATCTTATTACTAATTTAACTACATAACTAATCAAAACACATCCAAAAAAATATCTTCTCCTATATATCATTATCAACACACTCTTCTTCTCTGTACTTCATTTCTTCATATCTTAAATCCAAAAAAAATAAACTTTAACAACTTCAAAAATCGGAACACTAATTTTACTACTAATCTTACTACAAAACTAATTAAAAAAACACCCAAACAAAAACCCTCTTCTCTATATGACTAACAAACAAACAATCTTCTTCTCTCTATTTTATTTCTTCATCTCTAAAACCCAAAAAAATTAAACTTTAACAACTTCGAAATTCAAATCTTGAAACTTGGTTTGTTGATTAACTTACAATACAAAGATGGTTGGTCAAACATAATCGAATGATGCTCCAATGAGGAGCTTAGTTTACTAAAAACACTATGATTTGTATGATAAATACTGAATTTTTTCAAGTTACAGAGAAAAAATTCGTCAAGATTTTGTCTTACAATCATGACGATTGTTCTTGATTGTAGAAAAATCGTCATGGTTATGACCATCGACCTTGACGATTTTTCATGTTTTTTTTTTCCAGAAAATTCATGCTTTAGACCAAGAAAAATCAAGAAAAAACAAACAGAATCGTCAAGGTTTTCAAGGTTTCCTTGACGATTTTTTGTCACGATTTTCGCAACGCTTATATCCGTTGCAAAGAAATTAGTGACAGTTTCGGGTGACAGATTTGCATCACTTATAAATGTTTCAAAAACAACCGTGACTAACAAATTTAGCAACGCTTATAAGCGTTGCAAATACCGTCAACAAAAGTCATCAAGGAAAATCTCAAAACCTTGTTGATTTTTGTTTTCTTTCCTTTGTCTAAAGCATGAAATCTCAAGAAAAAAGGTCGATGATCATAACCATGACGATTTTTCTACAGTGAAGAACAATCGTCATGATTTTAAGACAAAATCTTGACGATTTTTTCTCTGTAACTTGAAAAAATTGAGTATTTATCATACAAAAGAAAATCAACCAATCCAATGATGGTGGTGGGTATTTGAAAATTGAAAAAATTGCATTCTCTTTGTCTTTTTCTTTATTGGTTAGTTGTTCGGAATTTGTTTGTTAGCTCTCATGTCGGTGTTTTTCTTGTGTTTAGAATTTGCTTGTTAGCTTTCCTGTTAGTTTTTTTCTTCTTCTGGTGTTTGGAGGATTTTTTTTTATCTAGCAATGCTAGAGAATTTTTTATCTAGCATTGCCAGAGCCATTAGATCTACTAATCCAATAATGGTGGTGGGTATTTGATGGAAATTCAGTTTTTTTTTTCTTTGGAGTGAAAAACTCCACTGAAAACCAATACCATTGGATTGATTGATCCAATGGCTAGCAATGCTAGATCAAAAATGCTCTAGCATTACTGGATCAAAATTCTTCTATATTTGGAGTTGGCTTTATTGCCCTCCTTAATGTTTCGCCTAGGCGTTTTTTTTTTTTTTTTTTAATATATCAATAAAATTTTACCCCTTTTAAGTCAAAAAGGGGAAAACGAAAATAACTTTCCTAACAGTATGTCCCGTCATAACACATGCACTTTAAGCAAGCAGTGCTTTGGAGTTTGAACTCGTTTTTCTCGTATTTACATCATGTGGTGAATGTTGCTTCATCCAAGAACTCGCAGATTGAGAAATTCATATAGTTATTCGAAGTAGACAAAACTCATGAATCCGTACAATCCTCTCAAGAAGGATTCTAGCATTGATCATGCTTTTTTTTTTTTTTTTTGGGTAAAGGGGTCCATATTTTATTGGAGCAAAAAGCAAAGAAAACGAGATGCTAGCAAGCTTCACTAGACAGGCCCAGTGAATTTCCAGAAATCAAGAAGTAAAATTACAATCGTGGTTTTTAATCCTAGATTAAAACCTGTAATAGTAATGGCCCGGCAATTCTATGTTATCTAGGAACTCAGGTCGTCCCATATAGGAGTCCAGTTGACCCATCCTTAATCCTTTAGCTCTTTTAGCCATAGTATCCGCTCCAAAATTAACCTCTCTATATGTGTGTTCAAACTTTATCACCTGGTAATGTTTCTTCAACTGCAACCATCTTCTTTGCAAAAACCACGGTACTGAATTATTCGAAAAGGCACACATGACCCCTGCAGAGTCAGAACGTACACGAATCCTCACAAATGGCCATCTTCTAGCCCATTCTAGTCCATATATTACTGCATACACCTCAGCCATGTAATTTGTGTTCACTCCAAGGCCAACACTCAGTGCCCCTAGCACCTCAGCTTCGCAATTTCGTGCAACTATTCCAGCTCCAGAAGGACCTGGATTATCTGTGGTTGCGCCATCACAACATATCAATAGTTCATCGACTTCTGGTAACTTGAATTCACATTCAATTGGGATGTTCTGCCGGTATGCTCTGTGTTTACCCCAAAAAAGTCCACTACTCTCTTATCCTCCATCCTGTTATGCATAGAACTCTTCAAACGACTAGAGTTATTAGTAATGATACTGCACACTCTTGCCTTGAATTGTATCCAATGAATCTTCTTATTCGCCATCTTCATGGAGTTACGTTTCCTCCACAGTTCAACCCTAACAGTTATCATTGCCACCAGCCACAGTTCACGGATCATCATACTTCTCCCTTCCGAATTGTCCCAAGAAGAAAGTAAGCTTCTATCTGGTACAATCTGGAAAATATATTCTAGCCAATCGTAAGCTCTTTGAGCAAACTCACAGTCCCACATCAAATGCTTTAGAGTTTCCTTATCACGCCTGCAATTTAGGCAGACAGACATATAAACTGACTGTCTCAACCAAGCAATTCTGTCATCAGTTGAACAACAGTTTTCATGCATGATCTTCCAGTAATTAGCTGCCGTAGACGGATGAACACAGGTCTTCCAAATCAGTTTAGCTTCATGCATTACGTCAGGGAAGACTCCCATCTGCTCACGTAGATATATACGTGCAGATTTTGTCGTAAATTTTCCATCTCTTTCCAGCGTCCAGACCTTCCTATCCCTCTCTTCAAGTACTGGTTTAGCAATACCAGCCATATATATT
>JAJJMA010155082.1:0-21906 GCA_023529015.1 Papaver nudicaule | reverse complement strand
TAAATTAATCATCTCTGTTGATTCTGGTGAAGTAATGTCTTCCAGATTTTTGAAGATCCGGTCAATCAACTTGTCTAATACAATACATATACCAGCACAGAAGACATAGGTATCCATCTGATCTAATACTGAAAGTAGACTCAGATCCCTGCACAAAAAAAAATCCAAATCACTGTTTAGCCCAACTAATTTCCCCAATCACAACCTAATAATGACACTATCTGGTCTAATACTGAAAAAGTTAGACTCAGATCCCTGCACAAAAAACATCCAAATCACTGTTTAGCCCAACTAATTTCCCCAATCACAACCTAATAATGACACTAAAAAGAATATTTACACAGAACCAAACCCTAGACTTCAATATACCAAGCAATAACCTAAACTCTATAAGATTTCAACACTAAAACAAGAAAATCATCGCTGATAAAGATGAACAGACAAGAGAGAATAAACTTACATTTTAGAGAGGAAATATCATAATGCGAGGATTCAAACATCAAAACCAAACCAGGGTATGGATCTGAGTTTGATCTTCTTCTTCTTTGTGAGTAAGCTAATTTCCGAAGAATCCATTGGCGGCGGTTGTAGCAGCAGAAAAAAAGAAGTTAAGAGAACAAAACGGTAAGCTAGATGAACTTTTATAAGGGGAATTATAGAGAAAATCTAACGGTTATAAATGTTCATAGGGTTTCTGGAAATAAATGGTTGACAAGAGCACACGGCTGAGCTAACTACATAGTAGTAAGATCCTTAATGACAAAATGTAACCGGGTTAGGACCCAATTTCAGGCCTGTTGACGATTATACTTACTACGGATCCAGGTCCAGCAGACCACTTGGTAGATTTATTATCCAGGTCCAGAGCCTATTGTGGCGTGGGAACTTCGGTGCTTGCTTTGGTTAGAGACACATTTGGTAGGTCCATGAGCAGCACTTATGTTTCGTTTGTCTCATGCCTTCATGGCTTCATGTTCATATACTCTGGTTTGTTTAGCATTTTATTTTCAGATAATTAATATGCAAAGTCTAACGCAAAGTTTAAACAAATCGCGTTTGCTCCTTTCGCCTTCAGAGCAGCATCTTGTCCCCTTGGCTTTTAGTTCAAAGAATAGATCCAGTTCAACCAGACCCAACTTTCATTGTATAGGGTAATACAAGTTATTTCTTATCTCTAGGTTTCGCCGAAGGAAAACAATCTAGAACTCAGTACTCTAAAAGAGTTATACTGAAAATGATGGCGGATACTCATGGTCACTATTCATATCTTAGAATAGAATCAGATGGAAACCTAAAAGCTTATAGCTACTTCATACCACCCGAGTTTCCTGAGTACACCACGCGGAATCAGGCGTATGCATTCTTCGGAGATACCGTCAAAGAGTGTGCACTGTGATCTAAGAGCATCTCCAATGGGATTGTGTAGTGGTTCCTACATGGAATTGGCCTGTAGACATCCTCAATATAATTTAGAAGTAATTTTCCTTGATTTAAGGAAGTTAACAATAATTTTCCTTGATTTAAACTCAATATTTGACTTGTTGGTTAACAATTTTGAAATTTTAAAAATTGTAGTAAAATATGATGGATGGTTGGATAAAGGTGGTGGTTAGGATCATAGAGGATCTCTTTAAGGATGTTAAGATAACCGTCTTACTTTTCAATCTCACATTCATCTATTTCTTTCCCATTGGAGAACAATTTTTGGTAAAAGTTAAAGAAATCCTATGTGGCCTCAAAAATAGCAAGCACACCCATCTCCCATTGGAGATTCTCTAAATGTGGTACATCTGGGAAATGCTATGGGAGATTGTAGGATCGAACAAGAGAGAGGAGAATAAACAAAATTAAGCGGAAGACTACATTGTATTAATCTTGGTGTATCTTACAATGGTGATAACCGGTCCCTTTTATAGGCACAACGTACCCAAACCAATTTCCTTATTACTCTAGAATTCCTATAATAGCTAATACCATAAATAACTTGACTTCCTAATCAAATCAGACTTCTAGAACACTCTAGCACCTTCTAGAACAATTAAACTCTTAAATAAAGCAAACTCTTAATATCCTAATATAACTTGAACTTCCATAACTTCGACTTGTAAGAGTCTCAGTTAAAACACTATTTCCAACAGCCTCTCTTTTTACTGAGACTCTGTTAAGAAATCATTTTTGTTGCAACAATTGAGACTCTGTTAGGAAATCCCCTTCTTTGCAACTGCCTCCCTCAAATAAGCCTCCCTTAAATGAGACTCCTGCTTGCCGAGCCTCCATAGGTCATCCTCATGACATCTTTCTGACTCATCTCCAAGCCTTCCCTGCTTGCCGAGCCTCCATAGGACATCCTCATGACATCTTTCTGACTCATCTCCAAGCCTTTTTTTTTTTTTACCGACTAACCCTCCGTTATCGGTCACACTGAATCGCCGTGTAGTTCCGCACAAACCTACTTCACTCGTAGTTTGTGACATAATTACATGACTCATCAGATTTCCATACCACAAGTTCTTCCTAAATCTTTTCAATAAGATGAACTTGCTACCACTAGTAACCTTCACGTTCTTTACAGGTTACAACGCTCACATCATCTTCTTACTAAGATGATCAACTTGCTGCTTCACTCACAGCCTTTACATTCTTCTTGTTACCTCTTGATAACTAAACCTTTCTTCTTTTAACAACAACACATGAGGAACCGTCACAACCACAATGTTGCGCTTTCGTCACCACACTTTCTTTGTTTGCTAGGTTTTCTACACAAGCCGCCACACTTTTGTAGACACCCTTTCTCTCCCTCTACAAAAGTCGCCACACTTTGTAGATACTCTTTCTCTCCCTCTACAAAAGTCGCCACACTTTGTAGATACTCTTTCTCTCCTCTATGCAAAAGTCGCCACACTTTTGCAGACACACCAAACCTTCTACACAAGGCGCCACCCTTATGTAGACACACTAATCATCACTCAATATCATCAAAACAACTCACATTTCTCTCCCTCGTTTTGATGATATATATACGTTGTGAACACCTCCATCTTGGAACGTACTCACCTTAGCATCTCTTCGCTGCTCACGTAACCCGTACATGTCAGATCTTCTCCCTTTTGCTTGTGCCTTTCTTCTTTCCTTTTCACAGTAGCTGAAAACGCTGACAACTACCCACTCATCAATTTCTTTCCATCATCATCACTGACATCAATCGCCCAATGTCTATACGAATCTGAACCAACTCAATATTGTGTTCATAAACCGATATGAACCATCATCATTCTTGTTTGGACACGGTTAATTGTCCATCACATGTGCGCCTATTAACCCATCACGTCCATTAACACTTCAGTCCCCAGCAATGTTCAGACTTCTTCTTGACATACCGTATGGGCAAAACCTTGTTAAACTCTCTCACAAGTCTAACCACTTCCACCGTATCTTTCTCAACTTCTGAATCATCTTCCAAACATGCACAACAACAACTCTCTAATCACTGACCATCGATAAAAACTAGCTTCGAAATCCCAGCCATTTTTTTTTTTTTTTTGGATCTTTACTACCACGTTTAACTCAAAATCGAGCTTCTTTGATTCTCTGTCGATCTCAGGATCAGCAACATCACCTTCCACCATTCAGCTACGAGTAAATGGCAGGAGCATCAATCTCCTCACTGTCTTCTCAATTTTTCTCGCTGCCCTCTTGAAACTTGGCAGAACCTCATACAAAACTTTGCTATTACCCTTTATTAGCTTACTCTTATCTTGATCAAGTCACAGCTGATCTCGTCTTTAAGTCTGTAGGCTCCGTCCACAGTTGGTGAATCAATCACAATTCGCATCTTCCCTGTTGATGGCCACTAGAAATTCACTACACCAGGTCCACTAAGCTGCGTTACTCCCATGTAAATTCAATCTCACTTTGTCTCCAAGAGTCACAGCAATACATAGCTTTCTCGGCCACTTACTTGCTGCCACACACACAACTAATATCCTCTTTGACTTCTTTTAGCTAACTGACGTCTTTCCTTCGCATCATAGCACATCTTCAGACTCTGCAATATTCTTCACGGCCCACTATTGCACGGTGTGTCCAATCTAATCTTGGGCAAAAAGCACACTTCTTTGCTTTCTTTACCTTCTCCCTTCACACCGCCTCTATGTTGGTGTCTGCTTCCTCTCTTCTTTACTCGCCTTTTTTTTCGATTTTCTTTTCTCTTTTCTTCTTTACTACCTTTTTTATTTTTTTAACACAACTAGGAAATCCCGATAGATTACCTGGTTATCCTCTTTATACGTTGGATACAGAGAACCAACAAGACTAAATCAAAGCAACTCCTGTACTCGGTCACACTTCTGTCACCAACCGTGACTGTTTCTTTGCTACGCTTCTGTCAGAATCTCTTGGCTACGCTTTCACAAACTCGTCCTTCTTGTGCTCAGATCCCTCTTGAATCCATTCTTCACACGACTGCCATATTGAATCATGAGTCTAGCTTACCGACGGCAAGAACCCTTGGTTCATGTAGCTCTTTTCTTCACACACAGTTGCGACGTTTTGTTCTTCAGCCACACTTCTTTGGTACTTTTAAACCGTGACAATTCTTTGACCTCCTTAACGTCAAAAACCCTTTTCTTCATTTTTTTTTTTTTAACAACCTGAAAACTTAAAATCAAACCTAGTTCTCTAACTTCTCTCCCTCCTCTCTCTGTCTCACCTTGCTCTGATACCACATGTAGGATCGAACAAGAGAGAGGAGAATAAACAAAATTAAGCGGAAGACTACATTGTATTAATCTTGGTGTATCTTACAATGGTGATAACCGGTCCCTTTTATAGGCACAACGTACCCAAACCAATTTCCTTATTACTCTAGAATTCCTATAATAGCTAATACCATAAATAACTTGACTTCCTAATCAAATCAGACTTCTAGAACACTCTAGCACCTTCTAGAACAATTAAACTCTTAAACAAAGCAAACTCTTAATATCCTAATATAACTTGAACTTCCATAACTTCGACTTGTAAGAGTCTCAGTTAAAACACTATTTCCAACAGAGATTGTGTAGTGCTTGCTTGCCCTCGAAACGGTGCTTTAGGTTGCACGATCACTTCATGAAGAATAACATGTCATCTTCTTATTTAGCTTTTACGTACAAACTTTTGTAAGCTTCAAGCTTCAGGCATAGGCCTTGCTTATTTATGTACTACTGTTTGTTGTTTGTTTTATTTTTCTTTAATTGTCATACACAAATTCCAGTCTCAAGCCGGAAATATAATGTTTCCTATTATAATGGGAAAATCGGATAAAATATTGGAAACAAAATATTTGTGGTTAAGGCCGGAATACTAAAGGAGGCTTTATATTGGGTCTATGCCTTCATTTTCAATGGTGAAAAGTTTAGGGTTTGAAGATGCAGCCTTCAACTACACAAACAAGAGGAAAAAAAGGTGATAATAGTACTGCTAGTAATTCATCATCATCCATTATAGATTATAATCTTGATATCTTAACACTGATTCTAACACGTTTACCTTTAAAGTCTCTACTTGTATGCAAATCCGTATCAAAACAATGGTATTCTTTAATCTCAGAGGATCCTCATTTTTTTCATCGTTATTCTCTTCAAAACCCTAGATTGTCAATCACAGGATTATTATGGAACAACTATAATTTCCAATACCCAGAGAAAGGTTATATCTCTTTTGATAGCCGGAAGAAAACTAGATTTTCTAACCTTTTTAGAACCCTACCTTTTAATTGCTGTGCAAACATCATTCAATCTTGTAATGGGCTTCTACTTTGTATTAGTAGCAAGTTGGATAATGGGAATTGTTCTTATTACATCTTCAATCCATTCACAAACAAGCGCAGAATCTTACCTCGATCGCAGTTAATTAAACCAGGTTTCACATACCTTCGGAGTGCTAGTTTAGCTTTTGATCCGCTGAAATCACCGTATTACAAGGTTATATACTTTTGGTGCAAAGACATTTTGGGGAACAAGTATCGAATTGAAATTTTTTCTTCCAAGAACTCATGTTGGAAACTCTGTGGTGAAGAATATAGTTTCCCTCTTTCACCTCATAAGGCTGGTGTCTTCTGGAATGGGTCATTGAGCTGGATTTATAAGCAAGGATCTTTGTTTTATTTTGATATTGATAAAGAACTAACAGCTGAAGTTCCGCGGCATCTGCCTGATGATGGGAGATACTGGGAAACAGAATACAAGATTGAGTGCTTTGACACATACAAGGGCCATTTACGATTTATCGAAGTTTCTCGCAAGGCAAGTACTTTTAGTGTGTTCCATATGGACGTTGAATATACAGGTTGGAATTTGAAGTACCGAGTTGATCTGGAAGGACTAAAAGTTTCATACCCAAAGTTGTGTTCTGGTTACAGTGTGCTATATGTTGTTGAACGAGAAGAATCACCAAAACTGATAGTCCTTGTACATGATTGTAAAATCATCTCTTATGCTTTTCACAATATGCTCTCAAAAGAAGTGTATGATATAATGAGGGTTGCATGTTCTGCGCAAAAGTATTCAGGAGGATTATACAATGTTTATAAATACATGGAATCGCTCGCGCATGTTTGATTAGAGGTACAACTTCCAATTTTTTCATTTCATGATTTCTCTTGCAAGTTAGAGTTTTAGCTACTTTTCTTATGTGTAGTTTATAACTGATTGATGGATACTTAATAAAATGATAGTAAGAACCTTGTTTGAAAGATTAAATACGTGGATGACAACCCACAAACGCTGAAAACGAGTCTTAGCATGGAACTACAGTCCTTTATAACTTGTCTTAAATATATAGGGCTTCACAGTGACTAGGAAGTAGATATCGGGGAAGAACTGTGTATACACCGCATTTGTGACACCAACACCTAGAACCTGTAAACGATCAGTTTTCTAGAAACTTTTCAAGGTATAGTCACACTTAGATGAGATTGTTTGCCTATCGATCATGTACGGTGTCTTCAGAACACGATGGTATAGTCATATAAATTTTGTTTGCCAAAACCCTTCACTGTAGACATATTATAAATTTTGAATGACTAGAAAATTTGAAGCTTGAAACAAAAATGGTATTGTCGCTGGGTCACGGTGTCTCCTTTTTGCGAACGTCATGTTGCTATTTCGGAAACAGCAGTTGAAGGCCGGGGTCAATTACTTTTCTATGACAAACTTGTTAATGTTTCAGAACTCATATTGGCCTCATTTGATACCTTAATTTTGAATGAGAATAAGCAATATTTGTCGATCTAGTGATCGTATTTGTAAGTATATATTGTGAGAACTAAATCCCCAGTTAACTAGCAAATATCATATTTTAGGTAGTCATGTGTGATGGCCTGAGCCGAATTACAGGGCATTGAATCACCCAATCACCTGGTAGAATCTTTTTGTTATAGATTGTTATCGATGATATGATTTTTGTTATAGATTGTTATCGATGTCAAGTATTATTTCTGAGGCTTCTCTTTAGAGTTATTTGTTAGAGTTGGTTTGTTTTGGTGTGCAGTTAAGTCGGCTGTTTCATTTGAATCTTCTACATAGAATGTGGCGTGTGCTTGTTGGCTATGTAAATGACAGAGCCATAGAACTCTCTTACCTAACTAATGGTTTCTATTACAATTCTTAACAATTTTCTCATCTTTAGTGACCGATTTCTAAATGCCTTCTTGTGGACATGCAGGCTGCAGGAACATCCTTTCAGCTGAAGCTCATGGAAAGCAACACAAAGTTATGTGGGCTACAGATAGGAACTTGGAGGAAGTCATTTTTTCTTTAATACAGTTACCAATGGCAGAAAAAATATACTTATAGTAGGCGCACATATGTGAATCATTTATGTCGATAACTTTTTGTTGGTGCTTGTTTCGTACGTACCTAGGGTAGATTTTAACATATGCATGGGAATTATTTTCCGAAACAAGCATAGATGGTTTAGATTAGACTAATGAAGCTTTGTTTTGCTATCCGATGACAATACCGCAAATTCTCTAAATTATTTAATGCTTTCGAATCTTCCTTTCACTCTTTCAGATTATATAGAAATCCTTACTTCTGAGATGAGTAACCACTGTGGATGGAAATTCTTTTGATCATTACATATGTCCATGAATAGTATTGGTCGCCTTGGCATAGGAAATTCTGTTCTATATAAGCATAAAGGTTTTTGGAAACTGATAAAATACTAGCTTCAGTCCCTACATTGGCCGTTGCCATTGTCAATCGAACCGTTACCCCATTTTTTCTTCTTGAAAGAATCATCATCACCACCCATTGCTTACGACTTTTACGCATAACCTTGTTCCTTTTGTCGACTTCTAACATGATTATCCAGATTCTCGCCTTCTGTCTACTAAAACTAAAACTAGTAGCTGTGGTTCTCAGTGCATACTTCTGTCTACCCATGTCCCATATCCTATTTACCTAACAGCTACATTGCAAGATTGTTTATTTATAGATACAGTACCTTTATAAAAACCATACTAAGAAGTTTTGTTGATCAAAAAAAAACAAAAAAACAAAAAAACATACCCCGCGCGCCGGGCGGTAAGAAATCCATATAGGACAAACAATATCTTCACCCTTGGATCACTCAAATTGGACCCTGTTATCTTTGGTACCGGACGCCCAAAGGCTAAACGGGGGTGAAAATGATGAGTCAGATACCGTAGGGTTTATTTTCTCACTTGGAAGCATAGGATTCACGCGAGGTTTAGGGTTTAGGTGCCCGAGGAATTCCACTAGTAGCAATTTGCAAATTTCGGTGGTAAGCAGGGAAAGCAATCGATTTGGCCTAGGGTTTGAGCTAATTCTTGAAGATGCATCCTTCAACTACCCAAAGAAGAAGTAAAAAAGGTAAAAGTCATTCATCAATTCATAACAATACTAATTTATCATCATCAGTCATAGTCTATAATCTTGATATCTTGACACTGATTTTAACGCGGTTACCTTTAAAACCTTTACTTGTATGCAAATCCGTATCAAAACAATGGTTATCATTGATCTCTGAAGATCCTCATTTTGTTCATTGTTATTCTCTTCAAAACCCTAGATTTTCAATCACAGGATTAATATGGAACAACGATAACATTCTAAACCCAGAAATGGATTACATCTCTTTTGATGGCCGGCAGATAACTAGATCTCCCGCCCTGTTTAAAACCCTATCGTGTTATGGCCGTGTAAAGATCATTCAATCTTGTAATGGGCTACTACTTTGTAGTAGTAGCAGGTGGGACAATGGAAATTGTTCTTATTATATCTTTAATCCATTCACAAACAAGCACAGAATCCTGCCTCAATCGCAGTTAAGTAAACGAGGTTTCACATACCTTTGGAATGTTAGTTTAGCCTTTGATCCTCTGAAATCACCGTTTTACAAGGTTATATACTTTTGGTGCAAAGACATTTTTGGGTACAAGTATCGAATTGAAATTTATGATTCGGAGAGCTCATGCTGGACACAATGTGAAGAAGAACACAGTTTCCCCTTTTCACCTCATAAGGCTGGTGTCTTCTGGAATGGGTCATTGAGCTGGATTTATAAGCAAGGGTCTTTGTTTTATTTTGATATTGATAGACAAGTAACAGCTGAAGTTCCACGGCATCTGCCCGATGATGGGAAAAACTGGGAAACAGAATACAAGATTGAGTGCTTTGACACGTACGAGAGTCATTTACGATTTATGGAGGTTTCTCGCAAGGCAAGTACTTTTAATGTGTTCCATATGGACGTTGAATATATAGGTTGGCATTTGAAATACCGAGTTGATCTGGAAGGTCTAAAAGCTTCATACCCATGTTTCTGTTCTGGCTACAGTATGCTATATGGCTACAGTGTGCTATATGTTGAAGAAGGAGAAGAATTGCCAAAATGGGTAATCCTTATATATGATTGTAAAGTCCTTTCTTATGATTTTCGCAATATGAGCTCGAAAAAAGTGTATGATATAGGATGGGTTGCAAGTTCTGTGCGAAAGTATTCAGGAGGATCATACAATGTTTATAAATATATTGAATCACTCGCGCAAGTTTGACTAGAGGTACAACTTCCTATTTGTCCATTTCATGATTAGATCTTCATTGTTTTCTTCTTATTTTTCTCTTTTGATTACTGTTGCAAGTTAAGGTTTAGCTGCCTTTTATGTATAGTTTTTTTTTTTTGTTTTGAAAGAGGCAAAGTCAAAGTAAATAAGAAAGGATGCCCAGAAGGCATCCTTGAAAGATACAAGAAGAGATAAGCATAGAGATTAGAGAGCTCACAAACAATTACTCTCTAAACAACCTTGCCCAATCAAAAACAAAAGCATCAAGCTTGACTTCTTTAAAAGAAACAACATTGGAGGTCCAACTAAGAAGCAACACTTTGATGCCTAAAATTAGAGAGCTTAGAGGTTTCCGCACTTGTTTCTTAGCAACTACAATGTCATTCCTTTCCAACCAAACCACCAACCAATAATTAGCGAAAGGTACACAATATTTCAAGAAAGTAAGAGGTTCAATCGAAATCTTCAATTTCCCTATCCAAATGAACTCGAGTACTCGAGTAAGGTTTTCTTACTTCAGCTGCTGTTGAATACGGTATCCTCTTCTAAACTTCTATTAAACACCTTGAAAATGGTATCCTCTGGTTGAGAAGTAGATGAGTTTATCTTTTAAGGAAGGAGTTTCTTGTTAGGTCTCTGAGACATAATGTAGGCAATGCTATCACAACGGGTATAATAGTTGTGACTTGAGAAGTAGATGAGTTTTAATTATCGGCAATGGTAACTTTCGCACCCAGGTGCTTTCAGAGTCACCTTGCGCACAAACCTCAAGGTACAGAAAATGTTGGTAGATCTTATTCCTAATATACTGATCTTGTTTGACAGAAACACTTTGAATTATAAAGAAGCAGAAGGTGGATTCATATTACAAAAGAACAGTGTATTTATATTTCTTAGTTTCTGCCCATAATTGTGTTTCTGAGTTTCTCCAAATTGGATATTATATATGTTCAAAGAATGCGAAAAAGAGGAAAACTCCACCACACAAAATCAAAAAGCAGAATCTAAGCATTAATATTTGTAATTCTTATTTTGTAACTTAGAAATATACTTAACCAGAATCTGATGAGCAGAATCAATATGCTTAAAAAAATGATCTTTTCGAGAGAGAGAAGCCAATAGTAATTACTCTGAAGATGTCATTGTGCCTCGAGATCCAAACGTCGCAACACATAGGGCAGATCATGCCTTGGCAGCACCTTGGAAGGTACTCCTAGACCTTTCAATGAAACAACTAGGCTACTCTTGTACGGAATCCCTTGAAAAAACGATAGCCTCCTGCCCTCATTCATGTCCACAATCTGTTTGAAATCTCCAGTCTCGTGATCGTAACAAAACAGATTCCAATCACCAGCCCAAAACAGAAATTCGTTTCTCTGTGTTACAGAGAATGGCATAAAGTAACCAGCACCGCTCGTGTATTCCCATTCGAAAGAGAATGCTTTACTCCAGCTCCAAGATGCATAACCCTCTTCTTCACTGCTCCTCCCGTAATGTTTCTTATTCTCGTAATGTCTGAATGACCATACGCTTACATGCTCACCGAGTTGTTCATGAACAACATACAAGTCCCCTCCCAACGCATGGACTCGGTACCGGGAGTTTGTAGGTTTCTCGAAACAAGGTGGTGGTGGGAGCATCCTAAACTCTTCAGCTTCCAGATCGAATGCCATAATCTTCCAATCTACATCGTCCATAAAATGGAGTGCTCCGTTTGCCTGGACACCAGATAACCATAATGTGTTGGTGATTTCTCCGACGTCTCTCCACCCGCCGTGATTGTCATTATTATTATTATTCCCGATGGTGTACACCTGAACCCACCCCGAGTCACTGCAATTAGGGAAAACGAGTTTTTCATCAGGGTAGCAAATCCTCACGACCTTGTATTCGTTCGTGGAAGAAAGATAACCAAACCCACCGACGATATAACCACCCTTTCGACGGTCGAATCTTGGGAGATCAACGTACTCTCCGGTGATGGGGTTGCATATGTAAACAGGATCCCTCAGACCATTATTGGGTACAGAGAAACAAACCAGACCGTTGTGGGAATCGACGGCCACGCAGGTACTGGGACCTTCTTTAGTATAGTGATCGATTGGAGGATGGTCGATCTCAACTGCTCGTGTTTCCACAGAGTAATAAGGCTCGTCACGGTGAGGATTATCGATGCTCATCAAGGCATAGAGATCTGCATAGTAAAGCTTAGCTGTTCTTTTTTGGCCGATGGAGAAGAGGAGACCCCCGTTCCTAGTACGAGATAGAAGCCTTTCCCATGATCTGCATACTAGTTTGCACCGAAATACAAACTCAATCGGAACGTATGAAAGAATTTTTGATATAATATCATCGTTGAGCTTTTCCATGGCTTTGAGAATGATAATAACACGGTGCATATATATAGGAAATCATTCTTTCCTAAGTTGGCTCCTAGAAGGTCTGGTGAAGACTTTACTATGGGAAGGAAACATTCCAAATCTCGGTCAAAAGCTTCTCGAATCTTCTTCCCTTAATTTCCTCGATTTTCGCACGTGGTTTGAATTCCAAAACTTCCTTTAAAAATCGTTTCTCACATATCGTTTCGCACGTGGTTTGAATTCTTAAACTTCCTATAAGAATTGTTAATTCTTGTGAGTTAAAAAATATATGAGAAGTATACAGATGAATTGATAAGAGTTCAACAATGTTAATTAGGTCAACTGCGGCAAATTTATAGTCCGCTAAAGTCGTTTTTGTCTTTTAGGTCTAGAAAAAGGACTATTCTCCATGCGACGCGGACTTTTCCGCATATATATAGAGAATAACGAATCTTGCTCGGCACTGTATTGCAATATTAGTTCCCAAATCGTGTAAATCATACGTGCAGGAGAGAAATCACACGTGATTTCCTTATCGTGTGCGAAAGCGGGGATTACATACCGCGACCGGCATATTATTGTTTGGGCGTGTCCTTTAGTATCCCTGGGTTGGTTATTTCAACTGTTTGCAAAATTTAAAGGGCGTGTCTGTAAACCAAGAGGTACGCTTCCCTTTTCCTAGACATAAGTATCATATTTAAACTGCACAATACCCATCGTAATTAGCTACAGAAGATATACTTCCAGATGCAAAGATGGGTTGTTTTGGCTATAAGAAGATTGGTGTCAGCGATCAGACCCTTGTCCATGTGCGGAGGCATCGATTCGTCGCAACCCTGAAGCACGAATTTGGAATGAGTGAAGCGAATTCAATATCATACATCCTAGGTATCTTTGTAGTTTATTTGTAATCTGCTTCAGACATGTGGCTGATTTTGAAAAACTTAGGGCACTTGACAGCATCAACGTTGACAACTACAGTGTTACTTTAATCCCTGTGGAGCACGGATGCAGGTGCGTTGAAGAATGGATTGCTCTTTACGGAGGAGAGACGTCACAAAACTCTGTTTCTGATGCTATGTCTGGCGTTAATGACATGGACGAATAGGTATTCCTAGCCAGCTCATCACATAATAAGGGTGGCAATTTTTTTACTAATTTTGTCTATTTTATTTCTAATGATACCACCCTCTATTTTACGAATAGTGGTCATAGGACTAACCACCATTAATGGGGGTCATAACCCAGGGTCGTAAAACGGACCAAATCCACTAGTGTGTGAGACGACCATAAAGAACTTCTTGTGGACAGGTGATTCATAAAATAGAAAAACGTTTGTAGTGGCCTTCGATAAAGTGTGTAGTCCTCTTTCACATGGTGGTTTAGGAATTAGAAAATTGGAGGTAATAAATAAAGCAATATTAATGAAACTATGGTGGAACATCAATTAATAATTCATAAACTACGTTCTTCTATACGTGGTGGCATGAGGTGGATTTATGAAGATGTTGAAAAAAATACAAGAGTGTTAATAGGCAATGGTCATGACACTTCTTTGTTTTATGATAGATGGTTGGGGCCAAAGACGTTGGCCACAATGTTAAAACTGCCAAAGGTGACCAGGAATACGCATAAATAGAAGGGTTAGTAAAATCATTAACAATGAAGGCGACTGGATATTCAGAGAGAACCACAAACAAGCTATTACGGCTGCTGGCATTAATCTGGACGCAATCTTGAAGCCAATCTTAGATGAAAAAGATAGAAGGATATGGATACTTGAAAAAGATGGCGATTTACTTGAGAGAGCATATGGGAGTTTATCCTTATGAAATGGCTGAGGCCAAGTTGATATGGAGACGATGTGTGCATCCTACCTTAGCTGCAAACTATTGGAAGCTGATGCACGAGAACTGCTGCACTACTAACGAGAGGCGGCCTAATTTGCTGCCAAGTTCAATTCTAAAGCCACTGAACCTACCGACTCAACATCAAGTTGAACAATTTGCGTATTATTTGCAGATGACTAGGGTAGAACGCTCCTCGGTACAAAGTTAAACTATTACAAGTTGGTCAGTAATGAGAGCATCCACATGTGGGTCTTTTGGAAGTAAGCAAAACCCAGTGTGGTCTGAGTCTCGCACTACATCCAAGTCAAGAACCGAAGAGTGTGATGTCTGCTTAGAAATTTTAAAGGTCCGCTTGTAAAAGATTTAGAATATCCTGAAAGCATTCATCTGAGTACAATTGATAAGAATAAGTTAATAAGATACTCCTCCCTACTAATATTACCATTAAAACATGCATATCTGCCTAAATGAAAACAATCCAGGTTCAGAAATACAGACAACCACAAACTTTTAGTTTTAGATAACGTAAGATAGCACACGGGAGTACGGAAATGGATGGAAGGGGGAAATGCTAGAGCATTACCATCTACACTATAACCCTAACCTGCTTTAGGAACACCACCTCAAGAGATAAAACAGCACACCACCATAGACTACTCTGATATATCCTCTTTGGCTTCTAGTGTGCTAATATATCGGTTGAGCACATTCTGATCTAAAGGGCCGAGCGTCTTATGATCGACATCGAAGAATTGACAGATTTCCTCGACTGTGTTTCCCTTGATCATGTCGGCAAGCTTGTTGCAAGTCACCTTCGACAAGTTCCAGATCTTCAAAAAGTCTGCCGCCTAAACACACAAGTAAGCATCAGTGAGAAGACACAGTTATAACGAAGTACCCAGGAAATAAAAAACGAAATCTACACAAGGAAAATGAAAAAAAAACATCCCCTTACCAAGATAAGTTTGAGCAAGGTTTCCTGGTCGACCTCTCTACTACCAAAATAAGAATCCCAAGTCTCAGGTTTACAGTTAAAAGTTGGACAACCATCAGAATCATAACCGGAACGATCTTCTTTCTCATGCCTCAAGACATTCTTGTCACAGTACTCAATCACCAATTCTAACACACTGCTACTAATCACTCGGGCCAGAGAAATCACAATATCATCATCATCATCAAACTTGCCGTCCCTTATTCTCATCTCTATTCTCATCCTGATATATGAAGACCTAAGAGCTGTATGCATATCAACTATGAAGTCCTTATCATCAG
The DNA here is from genome assembly GCA_023529015.1 of Papaver nudicaule. NCBI lineage: Eukaryota > Viridiplantae > Streptophyta > Magnoliopsida > Ranunculales > Papaveraceae > Papaver > Papaver nudicaule. The sequence goes on along the minus strand of JAJJMA010155082.1, from coordinate 6,352 downwards.
TTTTCAGGGTAACTTCCCTATCAGTGGGAATGATCACAGGATCCCAACGTGTAACTTGGTCATATAACAGGGTTTGGCGAACCTTGTTGGAAAGGAACAGGAACATCATAAACCTAGGACTAGGAGTCCTGCAGCACAGAGACACCATCAACAAATAGAATACAAAACCTTAAAACCGAAAACCTCATTTGTTAATTTTGTAAGCAAATATAAAACCTAATTAGACAACAAGAGATTATTCCTCCATAATAGAGATTCGACTAATGAGAAAAAATTGCACAATTTAAACACAAAGAATCATTTGTTAATTTTTATCAGATGAAAAAACCTAATTAAAATTGCACTATTTAAACACACAAAAAAAAACATTCAGACACTTAACAAAACATTCGACTACATAAAAAAAACATAGTTCATGAACTATGAAAGCAGATCTATAACTTAAAAAGCATAATGAGTTTATCAAATCATACCTTATCTTGAAGTCGATCTCCATCACATCCATCACAATTTCTGGATCCAGATCGAGACTGAGAGGGAGAGAGAGACAGATAGATGATAGAGGCGAAGCAGCCCTAATGGAGTGCCTTTATATATCTATAGTAAAGTGAAGTCAAAACCCCTCAAGAATTCTCACTACCGTTTTTTTAAATTTTTTTTATTATTATTATTTATTTTTTTTATTTTTTTTTTGCGCCGAACAATTGCCGCTGATCGCTCTCATCTTCAAAACCCCGTAAAGGGGATACCGAGATATACCACAAACTTTTTATATTCGTGAACCTAATTGATTAGGTTACTTGAACGATCTCACAAACCAATATTCAAGTAACAACCCGAGTACAAGTCAGAGAACCGAATCCGAACAAGAACAAGTTCTTATAGATCTCAATAGAGATATGGATTCGCTCAAGGCTATGTATAAAAAAACTTGCAATACTCTAATTATAGAGATCAAAGATAATACGTATAATGCTGAAGGGAAAAGTAATACAAGACATCAGAAGTTTTGTCAACGAGGAAACTGCAACCAGCCGAAAAACCCTAGGACTTCGTCCAGATATGAACACCCACAGTATTAAACGAATACAGACGCCACCCTACTCTCAGACTTCGGACCGAAATGCATCGAGACTGAATTCAACCTACAAGAAACTCAGGTACCGTTGTGCTCCTACATCTGTTGACTCACGCAAAAGCCTACGCACTTGATTCCCCTAGCTAACGTCCTTTACAGGCCTAGAAGTTGCTCCACTTCCCTTCGTGAAGACTAGCCCTACCCTGCCTCTAACAAGACGCCTGGTGTACTCGATTGTAATTAAATAAGAATACGATTGTGATTTCCCTTGGACTTAAAGTCAAGGTTGATGGAAATTGAAATGCTGATTAGGGATTATTGATCTAGCCTAAACAGCTTTTCCTCTTACCTCGTGACAAACTTAGTATTAAACATAGTTCGTGAATTTGCGTTATGGAACTTCTAGGGATTATAATACCGAGTGCAGCCTTACGAAGTTTCTATCAAATCTTGGTCTTTTATGATTGAATAAATCAATCGACCCAAATACAGGATCAGGAATTTTACTTCTGACATGTGCTTCACGATCCTCAAGTGAAGTCTTTCAAATAGTCGTAGTCAAAGAAAAGGACTTCGAGATAATGACCAACCTTTATGCAAGGATACACAGATATGTAGAAAATTGAAGTTGTATCTTACAGAAGGTCATCTATTTATAATGATCATCAAGGGAAGATTTTCGTTAAAGTTAAGCAACCTCGAATGGGGCTCAATCAAGTTTTTGAACTTAGAAAAGTCCATAGGCTTGCTTTAAGATCCAACTCAATCTTCTTCTAAAACGTTGGTCGAGACCTAAAGGATGTGAGAAGACTCGCCTTGATCTATTCGAAGGATGGCACCGGCTCGAACAAGTTAGGCCATGCTCGGAAAATTGTGGAAGAGCTTCATGAGCCGGATTGTGTGTGAGTTCGAGAATCCAAACACAACCGACCAAAAATTTCAATAATGAAATTTTCCATGGCTTATATAAACGCGTACATAGAGCATACATTGGAGTTCAAGAATTTTACCAAACTCGTATGAACGTGTTCATACAGAACCGTTCTTTCTCTGAAATATCTTATCGCGTGGCGTGCTGTGCGGTGCCCAAATTTTAGCGTGCTGTATTGTGCCATTAACGTGCTGGCATGGCACAATTTACACCTCTAACTACAAGTTAACAATGTCTCAGACTTGCTTCATAGAGTATCCCTCAAGAACATTTTGCATGCACCACAAGCTAATGGCCTGTGTAACAGCAATCAAGAACAAACTCTCCGTGACCTAACTGCACCACCATGAACCTGAGCATTTATCTCCCTCCTCCAGAGTTCCCAAAATATTGCACAAGGAAAATTAATGCTCCATGATTTTGAGTGTCGAAATTTGCTGGCCTAAATGGTATACCTTGTCCTTGTGTGTTTCTATAAGACGATCTTCTCATAAAACTCCTTGAAGCTCTCTCTAATCTAAAGATTTAAAAGCCTAAGTGATAAAAGCTCTCACGTCGCACGGTGACAATACCACGACTTTCTATTGGCCGAGAGAGGGCTTCTATGGTGCGGACATTCTAAGGAGGACACTTGCCCTCTTATGATTGGTTTAAAAACATTCACACCATGTTTACACTTTTTTAAAATTTCACCCACGTTGGTAATGTACACCTGCTCTAGCTAACGAAGTTTTAGACCAATTAATATTTGCCAAGTGTATCCTAATTTAACTTCGTTAAAACAATGGTTACCTACTTTAAAGCTAGGAATGCCGGCCGGGTCTTTTCGCTCCCCCTTTGAGCCTGTTTCCGTCTTTACGCACTAAATTAGAATTTTGTAGCTGATATATAAAAGCAATTTTTCCGTCTTTTCCAAGCTATACTTTTTTCTTCTGGATTCTTTACGGCAGTGAGACGTTGATGTTTCCTGGAGTTACTGTTCTTCCTCTAGGTATTCGATCGTTCTTCTATACAATATGTTGTCGAGCTCAATTCACATTCCAATTTCTAAGGTTTCTTCATTCGATATGGTTGTACAATGATTTTTACGGTTAGGGTTTTGTAGCAGGCCTAAACCTGTATGATTCAGCTCAAGCCAATCGACTTCCTGCTCTCGGTATGATATTAAACACTTTTGCACTCCAGATATTAGTTTTTTTTCTTAAATCACTTCATCAATTAATGTTTTAAATTTAGTAATAGTTTGGGTGTTTAGCCCTTCAATTGATCCACCGAAGCCAAACCCCTAATAAGCTTGAAGTAGAAGAAGCAATAATTTTTTTTTTGAAGTAGATGAAGCAAGAAAGAACATCGTAGCACGTCATAGTAGAATCTTTGTTGTTATGCTGCCAACTAACTTCATCAATTACCTATTGATTCAATTGCAGAACTGAAGCATCTTATTTCAATGGTCGTTTACTATTTAATTCAATTGACTGAGGTTAAACCCCATTATTGCGGAACTTAAGCTTTGACAGTATTATACATAGATGCCTCAGACTAAGAGCAACACAAGTTTTGATCTTCTACAGTTTATACACTTTAGATGGATGTGCATGAACCTGTCAATTGCCCATGGATGTATGGTATAATGGTATTTTGGAAGTTTGCAAAGGTTAAGAGGGGTTAGCTATAATTTCGACTTTCAATCCATAAGCTGATGGTGGTTTTTGGAACATCAAGAGAGGTTGACGATGTATGCCTCTGTTTGAAGGTATGGATGGGCATTCTTCCTTTTGTTTGTTGGAATCCCAGTATCAGAATTTGCATGCCTGCTTATTTCTATGACTTTTAACTGCTTATTTCTGTTTGTGTAGGTACCTGCTTGGTTTTATACCCGATGTTAAAGGAACGTAGACATTTGGATCAAGTCAGGTTTGTTGCTAAGAAGCAGCTTTAAAATTCAGTGTACTTAGGTATTAAGATTTGTGCTGTCTAATACTCTTTATCACATTGGTATTTGATGTACTCCAGATGAATCACGACTATCTGAGAAAATGCCGCTTCTAGCTGAGATTGGTTGGCATTTGTACATCTATGATCACTACATTGTAAAAGAATATTATGTTAGATGTATAAGTGCTAACCATTCTAAGCTAGGAAAACTAATACTACTCTTTCAGTTTGTTATGCAGCTCGGCTAGCTTCGGGTAAAGACAAGTCGATGTCAAGCCTTTCTATATGTGGCAGCAATGCCTTGGAGGATCATGGAGATGAATGGTGGACATTTAATCTTATTTAAGATGACTCTTAAAGAGGTCCGATGTTGTTAATTACGGATTTGTCCACCGCGATTGTGGTTTAGATATTCTCTCTTACCAAAAAGCTCGACTCATGATGCAAATACAGTGAATATGGATAAACTATTTTAAACTTCTGGAAACAAGAAGCTCTTCTTCTTTTGCATCAGCATACTGACAACAAATTTGAAAAAATCATACCGCAGGTACAAATTCATACTAACAGAATTTGAAGCACTGCTGGAGAGGTGTGGTGGCAAAACTTGGTACTAGAAGAAAACCGACGGTAAAAATACCTAAGCTTAAATCCAAACCATATTTGTGGTACTTGGTAATGTGTTTCTGCAGACATAATTGGAGGACTTACAAACCTGAAAGCGGGGATAGTACGCAGGAAATAACAGAGGAAGCCGGTCCAAAAATTCAATGGTAAGACTAAGAATTATAATAGTTTATACTCCAGATTTACACTTTAACCATATTGAACCTAATATGTATGTTTAACAGGAGAATACGTGCTCATCACATCTAAAGGAAACATAGTCTATGTCGACTTGGACATACCAGAGGTCCTCAGCATGAAGCAAAGGACTGACACTGACACATACTTACCTAAAAACAGATGCCCAGACACAACAGTTTCAAGCTGAATTGAGTGTTGAGCCAATCCCTAAAAAGAGGAGATACCATGCATCGATAGGATAACAAGCGCACAAGGCCGCAAGTACTCCTAGACTCCATAATCTCTTGCTAAAATCAAAACAAATATTTGTGTGTCGAATGTATATTATTATTGTACATCTTAATTTATTAAGCCACAAACAGAAAAACAATACAATACTAACAACGATAAAAGAAAAGGGTGTAACATTCACTTTCAAAGCAACAGTCATCGACATTGTGAAAGGCTCGACATTGTTTTGGCATGCCCAAATGCAACAAGAGACACTGCTGGATTAACAGAGAGATAAAAAAGTCACAAGGCCCGTTCCAAAGACAAGGTAGAATTGCATGTTAGAGATGGCACAGGGTCGGCTGTCTTTATTGCATCGGGTCAAAAAGAAGAAACACTATTAGACAATGTCAGGATATCTAAACTAATGGAAATCAGCACTGTTAACATTGAGGTATGTACGAAAAACTTTGAACTAAGGAAAACTTATTTTGCCGAAAAACAATACTAACAAACATATCAAATCTAATTCGCATGAGAACGTTGCCGAAAATGTGGCAGAAATATGGAATGCAATGTTACGTTCATGTTGGAAGTACTTCTAAACAAGAGATCATTCAAGTACATAACATGATGACACACTATCATAGAACTCGGAAATAGATGCACAAAAAAGAGAGGTACCAATGGAACAGGAGAAGATTGATTTGATGAATATTTCATACCCATAGGATTCCAATTATAGGCTAGACTAGATAGTTAAGTAGACTTTCAAGTAAAAAAAAAAAAAGAAGAAGACTTTCAAGTAGAATTTCAAGATTTTTACTACCAATTAGCTAGACATGGTTTGCACGGCTGCACAATTGATCGATTCTTCGTTGTTTATTACAAATTATAAAAGTAACATTGATTTGTTAGGATGAAACAACTACTTAGTTGATTAAGGATGAAACAAACGATGTCGTCTTTAATCAAACAACAGCTCCATCATCGCCTCTCTATCAAAGACAAGTAGAGTGCACGTGCATTGCACGTCGGCAACACTATTTTTCCCATCTAAGCAACGTATATAAGTGTAGGTTTTTTCAAAATATGTGTAACTTTGGGAAAAACATGAACATATTGACAAATATTTTTTTTTTTTGATATTGTTATTTATACTCATTGTGTAGATAATTCAAAGGGCTTTCCAAATATACAAAATTCAAAAAAATCCGACGTTTAGTTTTAAAGATATGGAGATTTTAAATATTCATCTTCATTTTTATAAAAATGGCAGTTTCGTAAATAACCTATTATAAGCTATTTATACCGAAGTCCCTTTATAAACCCAATATTAGACGGCATCCTTATGAGATCCAGCGGCTCAGATTTTTAGATTTTGCGAATCC
>JAJJMA010155068.1:207969-221004 GCA_023529015.1 Papaver nudicaule | reverse complement strand
GTTTGGTGTCTTGTGTGCTTTTCCCTTTCCGCATTATAACTCTGATTTATAATTAAAGCACCAAGTAGTACGTTATTACCTAACTGTCGAGATTACTCCAGTTAGAGGTTTGGATATTGATTTTTGAGATCGTCCAAACTCTTTACCATAAGACTCACGAGCCAAAACGAAAAGTTGGTAGTATTTCGGTACCCCTTCTTTTTCAGATTTATCCAAATCTACCTTCCCAATAGGGAGGTTTTGGCGAGCCGAAATTTTCCGAGTTTTAGGCTCTGAGCATGAAAGTTGCGAAGTTTATTTCCAAATATAGATTAGGTATTAATTATCCCAAAAGTAACCATAGGTTTGTTTTTCTTAAAGTAGCTGTTGAACAAGCGTTTTAGGGTATTTTCTGGAACTTTGAAGAAGTTTGATATGCTTTTGATTAGATCTCTTCGTTTCAAGGCTTGTATTCTTTGAAAAGACGTCGATCTTATCATGCTAATGATTTGCTCGAAAAACCCTTGAACATGCTAAAGCTTTTGAAGATCTTTAGACGTCCAAGGTGGTGGAGCTTAAAATATGACGAAAATATGCTTTTAAGAAAGAGTTTTCTAGAAAAAATTTCCCCAAAGAATTTGAAAACCCTAAATCACAGGAAAACCCTAAGTTGTTTTAATAACTCCCTGTTTCTAACGCCAAACTGTGTGAGTATAAAATCTGCATAAGTACTTTATTCTCGACAGCCATCAGATCTTAGACAAATCAAGACCAAAATACGTAATATGCATAGTGCGAAGGTCATAAGAACAATACCGAAGATATTTTAGTATGGAAATAACAAGAGATAAAAGAGTAACAACGTATTATATTTCTGCTTATCTAATACATGGATATGATCCTTAGGTGTTTTAGGAGATACTAACCTAGTCTCACTCTCACAACTTAGGTTATACCAAAAATCCAACCCTTACAAAGTTTCTCGAGCTCGCCTTATATAGGCCAAGTCTGAAGTGGTTTACATCTAAGACAAACTACTCAATCGTGGTGGTGTCAGAGCTTGTCGAGTAAGGCGGTTCCTTCGGGGATATATCCTTCCGAAGATGTCTTCGCACTCCTATCCTTTGAAGACCAGTGCGAGCCTTTCCTCGCTAAGTTCTACCTCGAGGTCACTTGCAGATTAAATCGGAATCATGGCTGCGACATCCCTTGGCTAGGCCCAGCCCCTCTGATCTGGGCACGTGTCCCGAGGGTGTTTTACCCTCCACATTGGGATTAGGAGGAAAAGGACCCCAAGCAGTTTCATTAATATTCCGAGCGCGGCCTTTAGTTCCAGGAACAAGCCCATACGCTCCTGCTATACCCCTATCAAGCCCAAAGCGACCACAACGATGCATGTCGGAAATATCATGCTCTTCAAGATCGGGGTAGCGCACATACAGAGTAAGGAAATTCATTGCGCGGGTTAAGAACTCGTTCCAATACTCACGCCAATCAGCAAAAACGCGAGTGTCGCGATCAGAATCAGGATACCGAATTGTAAAATGAGTAGCACGACAACAAAGCGCGCTCTCATGAGTATAAACAAACCTATCAAAATGATTCTCAACCATCTCTTCACCCGAACTAGCAGGGCACAATGGGGGAGGAGGAACCCCCTGATCAAAACCTGCTTGGCGGACCACGCGATCAAAATTGTACGCTGAATAGAAAACACGCCTCCATAAAAAACCGGCATATTACCAGAAGTCACAGTAAGAACGAAGTCCACCTGGCTAGCTTGATGCACCCTTCTAGAATCAAGAATTTCCTCCTCCCTCGAATAAAAGGTGTAAGGGGTTAGACTAACGCGACCATCGGTATAAGGAGAAAAACAGAACTTTGAATCGACGTCCATGTTCCTAGACATACTATCGGAGGATTTGGGCGACTTCTTCTTGTACAGACGCACGAGCGGAAATGAATATTCCATAGGCTCCTGCACCACCTCCCTTTATTCGTTAACTCGTTCCTCGTGACCATGAATAGTAAGTTGCTGAAGCTCCGGGCAGAAACCTGGGAAGAGCTCCCAAGACCACATTTGGAGAAAACTCACAGGAACAAAAGTCTCAACAGCATGTAAACCAGCGGCTGTTTGGATATCGATCGCGAGGAGATCCAGATGACGATATAGTCCGCCCAAAAACGTAGGAGCGAGGGTAAAATAGACACCCCGCACCATAAAACAGCCATTGGCATTAACTCATCTTTAACAGTGTCTGGGGAACTAAAATCGAATACGTCATGGCTTAACCAGAAGAGGAAGAACGCGGCTAGCTGCAAGATTTCTGAATCTTTGCCATAGTCTGTGCGCTGCCATTAATTGATCATTCACCTTTTTTGGAGCCCATTGTTTCACAAACATAGGAAAGGATGCACAACTCTTCTTCTGTTGGAGCGGAGCTGGAGCTACGGGCTCAGTCTCTCCTACAACAACGAGAGAAACACGCTCGTTAGCCATCGCGCTAGATGAACAACCTTTAAACAACGTTATTGGGGGCTGAATATGGGTCTTACCTTGAATCGCCTCTTGCTCTTTGCCTTTCTCCAGATCTTCACCAGTCTCCTCCACGTGAACAGTCCTTGAATTATTTTTTGACTTTCTCAAGATGTTGGCCAAACACCAATCTTCTGGGAGCATACATTTTTCAAGAGCAGACTCGTGCCAGAAATGGGAGTCATGGGAAGGCAGCAGGGAACGCAATCACATCTTTCAGGGTAACAGTTTCCAGGGTAACGGTGGCCTCGCCCCCAAGCGGAAAAAAAAGTATGAAATAGAGAAATCCAGCGCGTCACCATTTTGTGCAGATCAATGTTTCTACGGCTACATGAGCGACTATTTGACGCCTTTATGGCACCAAAGATGCCAAGCTTCTCAAGGGTTCGCACGTAAGGCTTGTGGTTAGTTATGTATTTGACCCAACCAGACCAACCCTCCGGAGGTTTCGTCGAGGACTGATAGACAATCTTTGGAAGCTCATAAACCCCTCGATTGACGGTGAGGGATCTGCTCATAAGGAGGGAACGACCATTCAGTGCTCTCTGTGCGAAGTAACCATAAAGGGTCGGCTGGAACAGGAGGCGGTAGACGGTTCAATAGAAGCGATCTGAGAAAATCATCAGGGTAAGTCTCATGAGGAAATGGAACGAATGCGCTCTGAAGGTAGATATCCGCGGTAAACTGATCATGAGTGTACAAATCATTCGCGCGTAAAGGCGGTGGAAGAACCACGAACGCTGCATTCTTCGCGCCTCCTTGGTCCTCCATGATTTCTAAATCAACGTCGTCATCATGATCAGATGCATCTTGGTCGTTTAAAATCTCGTGATCACTCATGGGTGGCGAGAGGAAGAAAGAAAGAAAGTAACTGGTGAACGGCTAAGGCACTATTTATAGGAGAAGGAGGGAAGGTAAAAAAACGTAACCGATCGCCACATGGGCCAAGTAGCTACTTAATGGCTAGGACGTGCGCCTCCACGTAAGCCACGATTGAAGAGGATAAGGGGCGACTAATTAGGTTACTTGGGGACTCGGTATCCCCGGGTGACGGCTGACCCGACATACTTGTCTGCCCAAGCCGCCAAGGGACTAATGTGGATACTCCAAGTCCAATAAGGCCTAATGGATTTCAGTCATGTCTAGTAGAGCCCAATTAGAGAAGGGTCAAAGGGCTTGGATAGAAAGATAAAAGGGAATTAAGAGATAAGCAATGGTAATTATGTAAATAATGACTAAGTAGACACATGTTAACTAAGGGTTAAAGGGAAAGCTCTTAAATAAGTCCTAATGAGGCCATTTGGGGAGAGGCTAATTAGACATTGTGGGATCATTTCTTAGAGAGAGAAAGAGAGAGAGAGAGAGAGAAATACACCCTCTGCGACTTGGATTGGACTCTCATATCACCTATTCACAAAAGTCGGCATGGTTTTAAGCTCGACCATGACGAATTTTCATCGAGTTTTCGATAAAAAATTGTTGATTTACTAAAAATTCTTAAATCTAACTTTTTTTTAGATATGATTATGCACCCCTGTAACTGTGTAAAATCCCGATGGTCAGATCTTACACAGAACACCCAAATATGGTACTCCAACATACACACAATTATTCTCAAACAAGCATCCATGCATCAATCATAAAGAATGTAAAGAGATAAGAGTTAGAGATACTTGACAAGATGATTTACTTGGTTCGCCCATAAGTAGGACTACATCCAAGGATTCCACTATATAAGTATGATTACAACACTTCATTACCTTGCTAATCTTTACGTTTAGTTCCTTAAGCAAGAACCCTAACTTTAGTCTTGGGCTGTAGAGAGCAAGTAGAATACTTTTCCTCTCTCCAGACCAATCCCAAATGTGTCCAACCCCTTTCTCAATGGGTTAGTTCACTATTTATAGACCATTTACATAGTGGTAAACAGCTAATACAAACAAAGCTAGACTGACACTATTTGTCATGACTCGCCGACACATATACCTCGGCGAGTTCATTTCATGCTTAGTAAACATAGACGAGAGAATCTTCTTAGAGATAAGGTTGATGACGCATCCTCCACTGAGTCAACCAGTCAACCTGACAATATATCCGTTCTGACTTCTCTTAAATGCTCACCTAAATATCACCTAACTATCACCTAACAATTGGCGACAGGTCTTTCACTCGCTGGTAACTTACTCGTTGATTCTTTACTCGCTGCTTCTCATATCGCTCGCTGACCCTTTTACTCGCTGATCCAGGACATCTCGGCTGAGCTTCATTTGTACAACATCTTATCTAGGATGCTTTTATATGGGATAGGTATTTTCTACCCTTACATTTTGCCTCTTTCATCTCCTAAGACTTCAGTCGCCGGGGATGAAACCATAGTACTCGCCGAAAATACCGCCCCACGTTCTCCACTAGCCTTGTTTCACGCCACACGTCTGCTAGCATGCATCCGTTACTCCACGTGTCTTCCATGCGTAGCTTCACTTTACGACTGGTAACCGTTTTCGCCCATTACTTCCATTACTCTATTACAGCTCATAACCGTTATCGCCGGTTAATTTCCCCTTTACCCATATAAATACTCGGCTCTACATCTGCTTCATCCTTTACAAGTTTTTTTTTTCTAAAACCCTAAGCTTTCTGCTGCTGCACTTTGAATCTTTCATCTTCTCTCTTTTTCCTCACAATCTTAAGGTTTCCTTTACTGCTATTTCTTCTTTTCTTTCCTTTGCTTCAAATCGATTTCCTCTTCTCTTTACGCTAATTCCTGCTTCAGATTCTTTTTTCTTTATTTTCCGTCGCCAATAACCACCATTCTTCGTCTTCTCCGGCTAATCTTCCACCGGAAACCACCAATCTTCATCTTTTCCAGCCACCTTTAAGCTGTTCTAATGGCTCCAAAACCCTCCAGATCTAAAACCATAACTAGCAAAACAAAGTCTACTGACCCAAAGGTGCCACACTGGAATACCGATTGGCCTGGCTATTGTGCCCATTACAAGGTAGAATATCTCAACCCCAAAATCCATTCCCTGCCTGAGACAAAGAAGGCATCTGATTTGTTATCTGTCGACGATCTTCTTCGATCCGAGACAAGTAATACCTGGGCTGCTGTCGCCTTTGGTCAACTGAAGGCTGGGCTGAAGTTTCCTCTTTACAACCCGAATAATACTTTCATCGTTGATCTTCTTGCGGAGATTAACAGAAGTCCCTTCCAGCTAACGGGTAATGCTATCCGAGTGATGAATGAATGGAGCCTGCGCCGAGAGAGCAAAACAAACTATCCCTCACTCGCCAACTTGGAAGCTCACAAGCCTGAGGAGTTTACAGTGAAGAAATTTCTTGAACAATATTCTGTGGCTTCTTGCAACAGAAAAACTGATCCCTGGGCTATTCGATTTGCCCCAAAACCTGCTACAGACTTGTTACTCGCCGACGTCGAGATCACAAGTACTAAGGACAAACCCTCCGTTCGCCACAGCTCTGAGGGCGACTTTTCCAATCTTCCCTGTCTCATCGATGGTCCTTGGCTACTCGGCTGGGAGGATGATGACAAGACCAAGATCCGAGAATCTTTTTTGCCCGAGCATGCCCATCTTGCCGAGCATACCTTCTGGAGTGTAGTCTGGCCTGATGCTGACAAATATGCCAAGGGTGAGAATGACAAATATCTCAGGACAGAAGATAAAGGCTACGTCAAACTTTCAGCTGATGCTGTTGCTGGGACAAAGAGAGGGCGAGAAGATACTACTGTCGCCGGTGCCTCTCAGGTAAATATATATCTATGTTCTTGTGTTAGCAAAGATCCACTGAAGATCTTGAAACAAGCATTTTACTTAAACTTATTTTAAAAATATGTGCCAATATATTTTTAAAATATATATCTATATTTGCCTCTGCTTGTTCCGAGATCTGATAGATGTGTCTTTGATGATATTCAATTTGCAGCGCTCCAAGAAATCTAGGCCATCTCCCGCCGAGGTGGATGAAGAACTTCGCCAACTAGCTGCTAAGAATCTGCCTCCTCCATCAACTCCTTCTTCATCTGTCAAGGAAACTATTCCTATTCAAGGAAATCCTGAGATTATCGTCGACCAATCTGCCAAGGATAATTCCCACATGCTCGTCGATCAACCTCTGGTGGGTGACTCTAGTATTCTCGCCGACCAGTCTGTAAAGAATGGTTCCACTGATCCTCCTGCTATTGAAAACATAGAGGACATGAATCCGGATTCAGAAACGTATCCCAAGAACAATGATCATCTCGATATGGATTTGGATCAGCTCAACATATCTGGTGGTCAGGATACTTCCCAGCCCTCTACTTCTTCGAAGACTCCCCAGATGCCATCTGTTCATCATACTTCTTCTGCCTCAGTACTTGAGCCACATCTCGCTGGCTTAGTTGTTCTTGATAGGTTGCCTCGGCATCCTCTTGTTCCTCATCCTGAGAAGGGACCTGGATGCCAGCAAGTGACTGCTCCTAACATGCTCGCCGAGGCTTTCGATAAGCTTAGTGTGGCGGATGACTGCACAGACCCTGAGTACTATGAAACCTTGGCCCAATATAGTCGCCCTGGGTTTGTGCATCACCCAAAATTTCATACAGCTGCCGATGTCATTCCTTATCAGGAACATTTCAACCTCTTCAATATGGTGAGTATTTTGTGGAACTACATCATATTCAGCTCTTGTCGTCATTTGAGACTTATGCTTATTGTGTGTATTCTCAGCACTTTCACCACTGCTTGAGTGTTGGCTCGGCCCTTGAAGGACTTGGCCGTGAGAACATTAACCTTAGGACTCAAATCAGCCAGTTGAAACACGATGCCGTGGTGCGTGGCCAAGAGGTTGATAGGTTAAAGAAGGAGGCCAGAGACAGAAGCCTGACGGTCACTACTCAGCAGGGTAAGTTTCTCCATATCTTTTGTTGCTGTGTCATCTTTCTTTTGTTTTACTTCTTTCGCCGACCCTTAGATTTCCTGCCCTCCAAGGTTGCCATTCCTCTGATGACGATAGGCTTAGGCGAGCTGAATCTGAAATCGAGAGACTTAGTACTAGCAACCTTAAGCAGTGTAGCCAACTATTCGCCTTCCAAAAGGACCTTAAATGGTGTTGCCGAGAGTTGGATCAGGACGCTGATATTATAAGAAATCTTTGTAATACTTATCAAGCTGCTCGCTCGGAATTAGGCCAAATGATTAGCCAACGAGATGAGGCACTCCGCCGGGAAGAACTAGCTCATGCTGCCATGGTAGAGGCCGAGACAAGTCATAAGCGAGCTTCCTTCCTTTGGAAAGAAGAGAAGTCCAGAGCTGATAAACTAGCTTCTCAGATCATTAGCCTGAGTACCGAAAAAGAAATCGCCGAGTTTCAGATTCAACGTTGGAAAGATTCAGCGGCGAGACAGGAAACCTTGACAATTGAGTTATACCAACAATGCTCTGACCAACATCGCCGAATAGAACAAATGTTAGGTCCGTGTGCTAACGAAAACTTCGAGTTTCATATGACTCAGTTTAGGGAAGCACAAGAGGGTATGCGAGATCATGTCCGCAACCTAGAAGGTAGCTTTTATAGGATTTACTCATGACTTATCATGCTTATGTTTATTTTCCATCTTCTTTATCATATCCTTTTTCCTTTTGCCTCAGCAACCATTCAGAGGCTAAAGAATGAAGCAGACCAGAATCAGGAGGTCATCAAAGGTTGTCATGAACTGGAAACAAAGGTCCAAGATCTTTCTGATCAGCTCAAGGAGCACCAGCTGTGCCCCAGCAAGATAGATGAGTTATCTGAAAAGCTCAAAGAGCATGACTCCTGTGCTGGCCAACTCGCCGATCTGAACAAGCGACTTCTTGACCATGCCTCTTGCGCTGGCAAGATTCAAGAGTTGGAGGGTGCCCGAGATGGTCTCGAGATTGAACTCGCCGAAGTCAAGGACGATGCCCAATACTGGGAGAAGCGTCACAAGGATGATGTTGTCAGGGCCGCCTTCGTCGGCGCCCAGGATTTTGCTTACAAATTCCTGCCTCAGTATAATGTGGAGATTCCCTCGGCCTACAGACGTCTCACTCCAGAACAACTCGCCGAGCAAGAGAAGGCAAGTGCCAAAGGAAAAGAGGTGCTGATTGCAGAAGAAAATGAAGAAGAGAATGAAGAGGAAGAGGAAGAAGAAAGTTATGACTCTGAGGAAGAAAGCTCAGAAGAGGAAGCTGAAAATGAAAATCCTAAGGGACAAAATCTGTCCCTCGTCATCTTTGCTGGAAATATCGGCGGGCAGACTTCAGGAACGGCGACTGTGAATGCTAGTCAACCAGTCGTCGAGCAAAGTGCTGAGATTGTTATTGATGTCGACGAGCGGGACACGAGAAATCTTGGCGAGCCAAGTACTGTTGGAACTGTTAGAAATGACTGCCATCCTGATGATAGTGGGACTGGCGACATAGGCGCAGATCTTCTCGGCGATCAAGACAAGCCTCCTACCCCCAAGAGTCCTTTCCCAGATCCTAGGTGTTAAAGTAGCTGTTCTTCCTTTTTTTCTGCTTTTGAATGTCGTGGTGGATAGATTGTTGCTTCCCTTAGTTTTTATGTTTTCTTTGCTGTCTTTGATTTTCTTGTACTGAACCAGTTCCTTTTAAATGTTATTTTGGTGAATGTTGTTGTTTTTATGTCTAGTGACATCTGTTTCGCTTTCAATGCGTCATTTTCCTTCGCTACACTTGACGTGCTTTCTTTTATCTTGTCTTCAAAGACTTAATCCTGCCAAAGAGTGAAGTCCTGTCCCTCGCACGGCCAACAATTTCTGGACCATTGAACTAACAATTTATTAGAGCAGCAGGGTAGACCCCAGCCGTAACCATTACTTGTGCCCGTCGGCGATCTAATATAAGTAGAATGGGTTGCCCTCATAGACTTCAATACACCCCGCCAGGAGTGATGCTATGGCGTAGACGGATTAGCACATCAGCGGAACCGCCGATGTGATGCTACAGCAAAAGGGGACCTTATTTCCTTACAAACACTTACAGATCAACAAGTAACACGACTGGCCTTACAACTAGCCTGGGTTGGACTAACTATTGCGATAAGGACATTCACTCGACGGCAGTAAGCTTTAGAGTAAGAGGTCTTGGCTCTTAATTGATTTATTGATTTGGGCGTTATGCTTTTATTGATGGCGCTTGGCCTTAGTACCTGATCAGGGTTTTGTATGGCATTTGTTGCCTTAGGCTTTTGTGCCTCTGCATATGGCTTTTATAGCCTGTCACTGAGTATTTTGCCTCAGCTGTTGTGCTCTTGGAGCTTTAAAATTCTATCTATCACTGCAGTTAGACTACCCCGTGAGTGAAAGTGCAAATGACTCAATGATTTGTTAACGGGGTTCGGCGCGTGATAGCAAACCTACGTCCCCGGATCTTATTTGCTGTTATTTTATACAAGTTAATAAGATTTCTTGGGTATTATGCCCGCCCAAGACTTCGGATTTTACATGGCATCCATCAAGGATAATACTTCTTAAGGAACCTGGCGTTCCAAGGATGCTCGAGTTGCACGCCATGCTCATCAATCAGTACGTACGCTCCTGGCCCAGCCACTCTTTTGACAACATAAGGGCCGTCCCACACAGGTTCCAGCTTCCTACATCCTTCTCGTTGAGATGGGGGAACTTCTCGGAGCACCATCTCGCCGGGTGAGTATTCTCTTGGAATCACTCGCTTGTTATATTCCCTGGCTAATCGCCGATGGTAATTCTCCATGTGAGTAAGGGCGATCAACCGCTGCTCTTCTAAGTCATCTAGCTTGGCTAGGATTAGATCTGTATTCAGATTCTTTTCCCATGCCTCATGCTTTGTAGTGGGCAGAATTACTTCAGATGGGAGTACTGCCTCGGCACCGAAAGTAAGTAAGAAAGGGGATGCTCCAGTTGCTTCTCGAACCGTAGTTCTGTACGACCACAAGACGTTGTGTAAATGCTCACACCATGCCTTTTTATGCTTTTCCAATCTTTTCTTTAGTCCCATTCCAATAGTCTTATTGGTGGCCTCTGCTTGGCCATTGCTCTGAGGGTATAAGGGGGTTGATTTTCCCAGTTTGACACTATAATGAGCGAGTAGCTTTCTGATGTTGTCGCCGACTAGCTCTTTTCCATTATCGGTACATATCTCCGCCGGTACACCGAATCTGCAAAATATGTTCTCCCAGATGAATGTGAATACTTCTTGTCCTGTTTTCTTCCTGATAGCTTTAGCTTCACACCACTTGGTGAAATAGTCTGTCGCCACAATGATGTACTTCCGCTGTCCAGAGCCTGTAGTCAGTGGACCAATAATATCAATGCCCCACTTAGCGAAAGGCCAAGGGCTAAGCACTGAGTTTAAAGATGTTGCCGGCGCTTTAATTCTTCTTCCATACAGCTGGCACGGTTTGCACCGCTGAACATATTCTTTTGCATCTCTATTCATCCAAGGCCAGTAATATCCTTGCATTCTGACCTTCAAGGCTAGAGCTCTTTGGCCACCATGGTTTCCACAGTCTCCTTCATGAATCTCCTTTAATAATATTACCTTCCTCCCTTGATACGCATCGCAGAAGTGGTCCAGAGAATGACCGGCGATATAAGATTCCATCTCGGAGTTCATAGTTCGCCGAGCGACTGATGATCTGATGAGCCAAGATTTGATTTCCTGGTAAGGTTAAGTGGTCTAAATAGTACCGTATCGGCGATCTCCCATTGCCTTGGTGCTGTTACTGATGGCTGCATTACCCTTTCAATAGCTATTGAAGGAACATCTGGGTCCGTCATCATGGAGGAGATAAACGCCAATGCATCGGCGTGCCTATTATCTTTTCTGCAGATGTGGCGAAACTTGATACCAATAATCCTCTGGGCATACTCCCTAGCAAGTTTTAGGTACTTCTGCATAGATGGGTCTGCTGTCTGATATCGTCCAGATATTTGTCGAATCACCAGCTGAGAATCACTTGTCAATCTAACATTACTAACTTTCATTTCGATGAGTATCCGCATTGCATGAATGACTGCTTCATACTCTGCCTCATTGTTAGTCGCCGGGAATTCTAATCTCAGCGAGTGCACTATCCTTGCCCCTTTCGGCGAGATAAGAACAATTCCAATTCCATTTCCTTCTTTATTCGACGAACCATCTACATAAACTTCCCATCCATCAGGCCTGCACTTCAATAAATCTGGGACTTCATGCTCTTGCTCATCCAAGGAGGATGGGATTTCCTCTATCTCTTCTTCTTCATCTATCGGGAAGTCGGCGAGGAAATCTGCTATAACTTGAGACCTCTGAGCTGTGCGTATTTCATATTGGACGCCGAACTGTTCAATCTGCTAATTCCACTTGGCGATGCGTCCCACTCGCTGAGAGCTGTGCAAGATAGACTCTATTGGAGTTTTTGTGAGGACCACAATGGGGTGAGCATGAAAATATGGACGCAATCGCTGAGATGCGAAAACCAAGGCCAGAATCAGCTGCTCTATTTTGGTATAATTCTTCTCTGCTCCTTGCAACGTTCTACTGATATAGTATATAGGTGTCTCTCCACCTTTGGTTCTTACAAGCACTGCACTTATGGCAAAAGGTGTTGCGGCGAGATATACTCTGAGCTCCTCGCCGTGCTCGGGTGGTTGAATTGCTGGGAGAGTGGCGAGATATTTTTTAATGCCTTGAAATGCAGCTTCATGTGCCTCAGTCCAGTTGAACTTTTCTCCTTTCTTCAATGTCTGGAAAAACAGCTTGCACTTATCGGAGAATCTGGAGATGAATCTGTTGAGAGACGCCAAAGTCCCATTGAGTCGCATAACATCTTTGACAGTGACCGGCGAGGGCATCTCTATGATTGCTTTAACCTTGGCTTGATCAGCTTCCACTCCCTTCTTGGTGACGACATACCCCAAAAACTTTCCTGAAGTTACGCCGAAAACACATTTTGCTGGATTAATTTTTAACTTAGTAACACGCATATGATTAAATATTTCTTTGAGGTCTTCTACATGAGTTTGCTTCTTCTTGCTTTTGACGAGCATATCGTCGACATAGACTTCCATTGTCCTCCCTATCCATTTCTCAAACATTTTCTGTGCCATCTCTTGATAAGTAGCGCCAGCATTCTTCAAACCAAACGGCATCCGAGTGTAACAAAATAACCCCTTAGTGGAGAAGAAAGCTGTATGCTTCTGGTCTTCCTCCGCCAAAGGTATTTGGTTATATCCTGAATAACCATCCATAAATGACAGCAACTCATGACCTGATGTAGCGTCCACAGTCTGGTCAATACTCGGCAATGGGAAACTATTCTTGGGACAAGCTCTGTTAAGGTCACTGAAATCAATGCAGATCCTTACTCCCTTGTTCTTCTTTGGTACCACAACCATGTTGGCTATCCACCGTGGATATTGCACTGGTCTTATTATACCAGATGCCTTCATTTTGTCGATCTCCGCCTCTACTGCTTCTTTATAAGCTGGGGCTAATTTTCTTATTTTTTGCCTA
>JAJJMA010155068.1:98152-158643 GCA_023529015.1 Papaver nudicaule | reverse complement strand
CTTAGCTTCAAAGCTAAGCATCCTTGGAGCGGTTAGGGTACAATCCGTTGTAGCTTGTTAAGTTGCTTCAGCTTTAATCTCGCGCCACGTGTACGGTGTAAAATATGCTATTACAGGTACGATTACTGGACTAAGAAGCATTGCAAATGTTTTATCACTACCTACATTTTTGTACCATGGGACTGTGGAGGAGCGAGACATCATCTTCGTGTTGATTAGTTGATTTGTAGTATACGGAATAAAAGTGAGTTTCGATCTAGCCATGATATGTTTAATCAATATTATGCTTAATCAGACCCTAACCCAAAAAGAAAGAAGGGAAGACTAGAAAACTGAAAAAGTCAAGCTATGTCAATGCCATGTCATAGGTGGGTTTGACGATGGGTTTGATTTGATGGGTCGAATAGAATTATTGAGGGATTTAATGTAAAACTTGGTTAATATGGGGCAAAAACAAATTAAAAATAGAAATGTGAAGGGCATCAAATTAAAAACAGATTTTACAAGGGATTAAAAGACAAAAAAATTTGGTTATTTAACATCATTTATATTAACAGGGGGCCACACATTTTTTTTGGCTTTAGGCCACTATAAATACAGGACCGGCACTGCAACTCTCTGCGGTGTTCAGTGTATTCGTAGCTTAGGCTGGCAAGTCGGTATCTTTGTCCTTTTAACTTGGATTTGGCTACAATTTTATCTTTTGTAAAACCCTTGTTCTGTAGAATCTAAATTCGAACGAAATTTGTAATGCTGCTGATAATCATCTTGCTCAAGCTTTTGATAGTGTTTGTGTTGTTTGATTGGTTAAAGGGCAAATTTCCGAACACCGGCTCAACTAGCAGTACTAGTTCTATGAATATTCAAAAAGCTGTTGTTGTTTCATGGATGTAGATACCCCACAATGAGCAAGGAGGCAGGAGCGTGAGAGGAGAGGGCGGGGAGCCATAGGGGCTCCAGCGCCAAAAAGAGGAGAGGGCAGGGAAGCCATAGGGGCTCCGGCGCCAGAGAGAGGAGAGGGCAGGGAAGCCATAGGGGCTCCGGCGCCAGAGAGAGGAAGAGGAGGGGCATAATGAGAGGAAGAAAAAGGATGGGAGAAAGAGGAGAGGGCGAGGAGCCAAAGGGGCTCCGGCGCCAGAGAGAGGAGGAGGAGGGGCAGATTGAGGGGAAGAAAGAGGATGGGAGAAAGAGGAGAGGGCGGGGAGCCATAGGGGCCCCGGCGCAAGAGGGGAACGAGGGAGAGAGAGGAAGAGGCAGAGAGCTACATGCTCCCGACGCCAAGAGAGAGAGGGGAAGCAAGGGGAAAAGGAGGCGGGAGGCCGACATGCCTCCGACGCCATGGCTTGGTGCGAAGCAGAAGGGAGAGAGAGAGAGATGGTTTCGTGCCAAGAAGAAAAAGAGGGAAGAAGAGAAGCAGTCCAAGAGCACACGTGCAAGAGGAAGCATGTGTCAGGTCTGTCCCCCTAAAGCAGAAGGATGTCAGGTAGTGTTTGGTCCAAAAGCCAGTACGTGTACGGGTGTCAGGGGAGATCAGAGGAGAGAGAGAGAGAGTTTGTCACACGTGTCTCTATCTTAACGGGACTATGTTTCTATAAATAGTCCTGTTCTTTTTCTGATTTCCTCAGAGTTGATTATTGTGGGAAGTTTATGTATTACTTTCTAGAGCAGAGTTTTTGTACCTTCTTTGACTTTGATATCTTGAATAGAATGCGCATTTCGAGGTATTCTTAGTTTTCTCTTGTATCTACATATGGCGACTTCACGTGCCTCATGTTTCTAGAGATAAGACGGTAACTTCCAAATTTGGTAAAACACAAAATCACGTTTCCCCCGAGCTCAATGGGTGAAGAAAGACAACATCCAGGAGAGGGCTCTTTCAAGAATCGGGAGAGCACGGACCTTGACCAAAATCCAGAAACACACAATACATCACCTACTGAGGAGGAGTTGCTCCTTCAGGAACTAGAAGAGGGAGAGCTCAGACAGAAGGCAATTCACGCTAAGCTGGCAAAGTTAAGAACCGTCAGACAAGGTGACACTGAGGAGCCGCTGGAGCTCGACAACACCCTCTACAACAAAACCCCGCCGCCAAACGGACACGGCTCCTCTGACCCGTACGATACCCCTCAAGGACCTAAAAGTGGATTTTCTCGAAAATTCAATTTCGTGGACGATAGACTCAACGCAACCGAAGGACAAAGCTTGGGTCAATACTTAGAAACAAACTATGGTCTCCACGCATAGCAAATGAGCTACTCCATCCATTCACCCTTCCCTCAGGAGATCATGTCTGCAAAGATGCCACCCGATTTCAAAAGCCCTAAGTTCAAGCTTTTCTATGGGAGCGAGAGTGCAACCGAGCACATGCACCGTTTCCTCATGGCTTTAAACGAGAACGCGGCACTAGAGTCAGTATGTCTTCGAGAATTTGGAAAATCTTTGACCGGCAGCGTATTCACGTGGTTCACCTCGCTACAGAAAGACAACATCAAGTCGTGGCCAGACATGCAACGAACCTTTATGCAGAAGTTTTACTCCAAGCCCATCACGATATCCTTGGCAGGTCTCTGCAGTCTCAAACACAAGACTGGCGAAAAATATCAGGCCTTCGTTAGAAGATTCCGGGCGGAGTACCTCAAATACACAACTAAAATCTCGGAAAAGGATCTAGTCCAAATGTGTGTTGCAGCCCTCCTAGCAAGTGCGCGAATGATTCTCAGAAACAGTCGCATCGATAATTTCGCATACCTAGAGGAAGCTTGCGCACAAGTAGACGTTAACAACGAGGAGCTCACCGCCATGTCAACCCAGTGGCCTCATTCGGTATTTTACGCTCGCGAGGAGGATAACCAGAAGAAGCGACCAGCCGGGTGAGTTGAGGAGCACCGCACCAAGCGGACTAACACAGAGGCTAACCCCAGGGAAGACCCACCAGACTATCCTTGTAGTTTTGACATAGTAGCAGACCTCCTCAAGGAGTGGATACGAAATAGAGAGATCTCCCTCCCAATCCCACCAAGCGAACCCTCAGAGCAAGACAAGTCGCACCCTCGATATTGCCTATTCCACAGAAAAGTAGAGCACCCCACTAAGGATTGTTGAACACTAAAAGGGATATATCATAACAAGCTCAGGCGGGGAGAAATTCAACTGGACGCAAACAAGATCCAACAGGAGCCATTCAAGACACACGAAGCTGCCATGGCGTCTCACGACCCCAGGAGAATGCCAATTACAGAGGAACAAATAACTAATATCTTCCATGATACTACCCAAGAATTTGAAGAAATCTACGAAACAAAGTCTGCATATGACATATCATATGTAGCTTCAAAGGTCGAAACCAAGCCCGCCTTTGTACAGCTTTTTGACTCCCTGGGATTCGAAGAGGAGCAGCGTCGTATGGCATCCATTTTGCTCAGTAAGGTAGCGGCCAGAGAGGACAGCATGGACCACCCTAGGAGACGCTTCTCCACACCAAGGAACACTATCACATTCTCCGCAGAAGACAAATGTGTTGAGTGCGATCATACAAGACCTCTGTACTTAACTGCTACTATCCAAGGACAGGATTTCAAAAGGGCATTTGTTGACACAGGAGCATCGCTAAACTTCATTCCACTGCACATTCTAACCAGCATTAGAATCCCAGAATCGCATATTCGAAAATTCCAAACCAGAATTTAGGGCTTTGGAGGGCTCAGCCAGCAAACGTTAGGGACTATTAATCTAGAAGTGCGCGTCGGACCAATCAGAGCGTCGGAGCCATTTCATGTAATGGACGTGCATACATCCTACCACCTGATGTTGGAAGACCATGGTTGCAAAAGCACGACGTTGTGCCCTCCACTTTTCATCAGTGCATCAAGTTTCTCCTCAAAGGGAAGCAGAAGAGAGTGTCCGCGACAATCAATCTCTTTTCAGCTGATGAGGCTTATTTGGCGGAAGCAGCTTTCTATGATGCAATGAGTGAGCCGAGCGAAATCGTCACTCACATCCACGCTTCCCCAATTCCGTATTGGGAGACCACATACCAGGCGGACACTGACATGTTTGACTCACAGGAGCCGACTACAAGCACCTTTAAACGATTCAAAGTAGTCACCCTCCCCGGGGGCGGCACATCTATAGGTTATAGCAATCAGTCGGGGTACCTAGCCCAAACGATGAGCTAAAAAGCGCCGAAGTAGTGGAGGACATAGCAGAGGGAGAGGTACCCCATGTCTGGGAAAGGTCACGTGAAGACGCCGAGTCGGAATCTAAGAGTGCAGAGGACACCAAGAGCACCAATATCGGATCAGAGGCGACCCCACGGATACTGAGCATCGACTGCAACCTGTCCAAAGAAGAAGAAGAATAACTAATCACAACGTTAAAAGAATTTCAAGATGTTTTCGCTTGGACATACGAGGACATGCCTGGGCTGAACCCAAGTTTAATTTGTCACGAACTAAAAATCTCCCCAACCGCGAAACCAATCAAGCAGCCGCGACGACATTTCAGATATGAAGTAGATGAGCAAATAAAAGAGGAAATCCAAAAGCTGATAAAAGCAGGGTACATCAAGGCCATCCATCACCCGACATGGCTCGCGAATATCGTCCCGGTGAAGAAGAAGAATGGAACCATACGATGCTGCGTAGACTTCAGGGACCTCAACAAGGCATGCCCCAAAGACGAATTTCCCCTACCCAACATTGACATGCTGGTAGATGCCACAGCAGGGCACGAGATGTTCTCCTTCATGGATGGCTACAGCGGGTACAACCAAATCCGAATGAAGGCGTCCGACGCAGCACAGACAGCTTTCTCCACGCCCTTGGGAAATTTTTATTACCAAGTAATGCCTTTCGGTTTAAAGAATGCTGGCGCCACATATCAGCGAGCAATGATTCATATTTTCCATGATTTGAACAACGAGGTCGTTGAGGTATACGTAGACGACATCGTCGTCAAAGCAAAAACCCGAGCACAACACACAGAAAACTTACGCCGAGTTTTCAACAGGTGCAGGGAAGACAACTTAAAAATGAACCCAGCAAAATGCGTCTTCGGGGTGACAGCAGGCAAATTCTTGGGCTTTCGGGTCACCAAAAAGGGGATCGAGGTAGACACTGATAAAGCAAATGCAATCCTCACAATGCAGCCTCCCACATCAACAAAGGAGTTACAAACGCTGATAGGAAAAGTATCCTACATTAGAAGATTCATCCCAGTCCTAGCAGCGCATTTACAACACCTCTTCCCCTTGACTAAGGCGAATATAACATTCAAATGGGAGCCCTCTCATCAGCAAGCACTCGACAAGATTAAGGAATCAATGGTACACCCTCACATCCTCCAACCACCCAAAGCATGACAACCGATATATCTATACCTAGCACACACAGATACAACCATTGGGGCAGTCCTCGCACAAGACCTAGGGGGAGCAAACCTGGCCCCAATCTACTATGTTAGTAGAAAATTAAAAGACGTTGAATTGCGCTATGCTCCAGTCGAGAAGGATTGCCTCTCACCGATCTACGCTTCCCAAAAGCTTCGGCATTACCTCCTCGCTCACCAAAATTATCTTGTCGCCGCCGCCAACCCAATCGCGTATTTGGCAACCAAGCCAATCTAGTCTGGGCACATGACAAGGTGGGCGATGCAGCTAGTCGAATATTCTTTCATCCCTAAAAGGCCACAGGGTGTTCGAGGGCAAGCAATCACAGACCTCCTAGCCGCATTTCCTGGAAATGACAATGTCGCGCTGCACATGGAAATCCCAGGGTAAATAACAGCTTGTGAGAAAGCGCAAATGTTCTTCGACGGACCATCACATACTACCCGGGAAGGAGCAGGAGTAGTATTCATCATCCCAACAGATGAGCTGATATCGCACGCCTTTAAATTAGATTACCCTTGCTCAATAACGCGGCGGAATACGAAAGCTTCATCATAGGCGTATCACTAGCGGTCGACATGGGCATAAAAGATCTAGACATAATCGGGGATTCTCGCCTCCTCACACAACTGATGGAAGGCGAATACTGCGTCAAGGAGCCAAACCTAGCAATCTATCGGGAAAAGGCACAACGACTCCTCTCACACTTCGATAGAACATCCATTACACACAAGTCTAGGACCAGCAACAGACATGCGGATGCGCTAGCGACCCTAGCATTTAGCCTACAAATGACACAAGGGGATGAGGAGACCGTCACGGTTGTAAGAAGAACATCCCCCACAGACAAAAGAGAGGAACGTGTGAGAGAGGAAGATAGTGACTGGCGACGCCCAATCATCGACGATCTCAATCGAGCCCCCGAGAAGAGACAACTCTCCTGGAAGGAGTTAAAGGCATATAGACTACTTGAAGGAAGCCTGTATATTGAGTCCACTGGGGGAGCATTGCAACGATGTCTAGGGCACACAGAAGCCGGGGAAGCTTTATAGGAAGTCCACAGTAAAGCATGCAGACTCGCCCTCGCAATACCATTACATCGGCGGTTACAGAGGGAAGGATACTTCTGGCCAAATATGTTTACCCAAGCGAACACAAGACAGGCCAAGTGCGCGAAATGCCAAGAAGCCCCAGATGAAGCAGAGATATGTGTAGCCGAGGAAGAACAAGAGGACTGGAGGGAGCCATACATCAACTACCTCACCAGACGAATACTTCCCCAAAACAAGCTTGAGCGCCAAAAGATTGAAAAAAGAGCAAAGAAGTTCCTGGTTGTCGATGGAGTGCTTTTCCGACGCAGCTATAACCAAAAGACTCTCAGATGTGTGAGCAGCGAAGAAGCAACAACGATAATGGATCACACACACGACGGGGAGCACCAGGGGAAGACTAATATGTACACCGCCATCTATGACGCTGGATACTACTGGCCAACGATGGAGTACGACACAGCAAGCTATGTGCAAAAATGCGAAGAATGTCAAAAGCATGGAAATCTGATCCATGCTCCGCACACCATGTTACACAACATCGTAACACCATGGCCTTTTCATAGTTGGGGACTCGACATTATCGGCCCCATCACGCCCAAGTCCTCCAAACAACATGAGTATATCGTCACTGCCATGGAACTATTCACTAAGTGGGTAGAGGCCATACCACTAAAGAACACGAAAGGGGTGACAATCACAGCATTCATCAAGGAATACATCATATCGCGTTTGGCATCCCAAGATGTATCATCTCAGACAATGGCTCCCTTTTCGTCAATGATGATGTTCGGGACATTCTCACTTCGTTCCACGTTAAGCATAAAACCTCTACCCCATAATACCCTCAAGGCAATGGACAAGCAGAGGCTACCAAAATCTCATCCGCATCCTCAGCAGGAACCTCTACGATAATCAAAGAAGATGGCATGAGGAGATGCCAATGGCCCTTTGGGCGTATAGAATCGCCAAAAGAAGTCTGACTGGTGCGGCCCCCTACAGTCTAGTATATGTATATAAGGCCATCCTCACAGCAGAGGTCGTCATAGCCTCCGCAAGAATCTTAGCGGCAGGCGGACTCAACATGAGTGATGAGAGAAGGTATCTAGCCTTAGATAAGATTGATGAGAAACGAGATCAAGCTCAGCACCATGTGAACCTGTACCGCAACCGTCTGGCTAGAGCATATAATCAAAAAGTAAGACCAAGGGAATTCAAAGTAGGAGATTTAGTCCTAGCAGTAATAAAACAGGTCCAGCGGGACGCAAGTGCTGGTAAATTTGCGCCAAACTGGGAGGGTCCGTTCAGAGTTAGAGAAGCAGCTGAAAGTGGATTCTACGAAATAGAAAATATAGACGGAAGCCCAAGCCCGGACAAAAAGAATGACAAGATCAATGGGACTTGGCTCAAAGCTTATTGTGTATGACTGTATGATCCAATAAAGCAATTTCTTTACTAAAATTTCTCGAGTTCCGAACGACAATACCAAATGACACAGATGTGGCTAAGTTGTTGACCCAAAAGCACAAAATAGCCAAGACCTCATTCAGAAAATGGATGGGGTACCCCCACCACGAGGATACCGGTTGGGGAGGCAATGGACCACTTCCTGTTGAGGGAAGAGGATACCTGCGCCCACAATTACAGAAATGAGGAAACAAAAGCCTCACGTAATCGCCTCATTCAGGAGGATGAGATACCCCCACCACGAAGATAACGGTGGGGGAGGCAATGGACCATTTCCTATTGAAGGAAGAGGTAACCTGCACCCACAATTACAGAAATGAGGAAACAGAAGACTCACGTAATTGCCTCATTCAGGAGGATGAGATACCCCCACCACGAGGATAACGGTGGGGGAGGCAATGGACCACATCCTGTTGAGGGAAGAGGATACCTGCGCCAACAATTACAGAAATGAGGAAACAAAAGCCTCATGTAATTGCCTCATTCAGGAGGATGAGATACGCCCACCACGAGGATAACGGTGGGGGAGGCAATGGACCACTTCCTGTTGAGGGAAGAGGATACCTGCGCCCACAATTACCGAAATGAGGAAGCAAAAGACTCATGTAATTGCCTCATTCAGGAGAATGAGATACCCCCACCACAAGGATAACGGTGGGGGAGGCAATGGACCAATCCTTGATGGAGGGAAGAGGATACCTCCGCTCACAACCACGGAAATAAGGAAACAACAGACTTCTGCAATTGCCCAAAGAGCAAGACTTGCTTTCCACATAACTCAAAAAAAAAAAAGGCGAGAGAGAGGCAAAACAAGCCTCCCCGCTATGATAACAACAAGTTTAGGAGAACTTCAATGCTGAGCTTCTCGAGCAACAACACGGTGAGCTAAAGCGCGCTCCCGGACAGTAAGGGCGTTAGACAGCGCATCTTCCATAGTCCGAATCACTTTCTTACAATTTTGCTCGTCCAGAGCAGCAAATACCCCCAAGACACGAAAGAACTCGAAAGAGACCCGCATGGCCCCAGGGACGCTCACGCCAGTGTTTCGGAGTCTCCCAATCTCCATACTCATATCTGCAAAGTAAGCAAAAGTCGACTTGCCGCGACGCCAAAGTGAAGCCAAGAGACCTTCAAAGCGGCGAGTCCATGGTTCAAAGATTGGATTTGAAAATTCACACTCATGATGAGCAATGAAAGAGGAACGCACACAGTAAGTATGCAAATATAATAAGGACATACACATAAACGCGAATTTATACTAGGAAGGAGCACATTTATTCCATAACTACTAATTCATCAAGGCATTTAAAGCCTTGATACAGAGACGAGAAAAAAAAAAGCATAAGTCCGAACAATGGACAAACAAGATTAAAATAAGAATATAACAAGTCCCTAAGGAAGGGAAGCCATCTCCTCTCGTTTCTTCTCCAAGAGCTCCTCCAAGGAGGCGATGGCAGTCTCGGTCTGCTCTAGACGACTAGCGACATTCGCAGATTTCCTAGCAACTTCGACCGCCTCATGCAGCAGAGCATTTTTCTCAGCTTGCTGAGATCCCTCGGTCGCGCGAAGAGAAAATAGTTTCTCCTCTAGTTCAGAAATATCCAAGGGGAGTTGTGACCTACGAGAATTCAACCCCGAATCGATGTTGTCTAGCTCTTCTTCAACCCAAGAGATAAAAAAACGATACTGACGAGCACTCCTAAGGGCGCCACGCCAGTTGCGTAGCTGACTTGGGGTAGGAACACTGCCACCCAGAGCGCGAACATCGCTTGTCACGCCCAACACAATATGAGTATTGGCGACAAGGGCGTTCATCTCGTGGAAAACCTTCTAGTTCGAAATGTGACCATGCTCCTGCACTATCTCCCGGTACAAGTTAGTGTTCGCAGGATGCACTGGGAAGTTGTACACATGGACAAACTTGTCATAACCATAAAGAATAAACTCCTTCAAGAGAGGCTCAAACATGGTAGCTTTCCCAACAAGAACATCCGCGTCAGCATCAGGGTGAGGACTTGGGGAACGGGGCAAGGAGGACCTGTTGGAAGAGTTTCCAGTCTCCGCAATCTTGTTAGTCTTGGCGCCCCGGGTGTCGGTGTCATTCCAGAAGACGCACGCTTCCCCATAGATTCCTGCTCGCGATCGAAAGACGGAGGAGCTGTAAAATAAAATGAACCAAAGTCCTCTGTTTGTTAGCTGAATTTGATAAGAGAGAAATTTCTACTAATGAAAATCAAGGTGTCGAAGAAAAGCAGAGAAAATGGCCCTATATATAGCCGAACGAAAAGGGGGCAATAAAGAAAGCACGTGGGTGCCAATGAAACTTACCGTTCAAAAGTGGGGCCTGCGGGGTCAGAGAACCGTCGACATCAACTCTCCCAGCACACGAAGGCGGACGGTCACTCCCAGCACCAAGGTTACTCACGGATGGGGACTGAGGCAGACGTAGCAGCAACTTTTGTCTTTTGATAGGAGAAGGAAGTGAAGTACTCCGTTGAATCTTCTACAAAAAATAGTAAAAAAAGAGATTTAGGAGGATGCCCTTGCACACCAACACTTCTGCCCTTCTTTCTTTTCAAAAAAAATAAAATAAATAAATAAAATAAAAAATAAAAAAATGCACGAGCGGAAATACTCCCATACCTCACAAGGAGCTCCCAAAGCTTAAGCTGAAGAAGCAAGGCCTTCACCTCTGACAGTTGACGAGGAGCTGATAAGGGCTTTACCTTTGTTATTAGTGTTTAGATTATACTTCTCAGCGCCCTTGGAGTTTACCTTCACGCGCCCAGAGGCGTGAAGGAACCGAAGATGCTCCCCTGTGACAGGGATAGGAGACGAGCCTAAGAACTCAATCACGTAAGGGCAACTCCTATGGGAGAAAAAAATGATCCACATCTTAATGATAATCCATCAGATATGGATTGAAGTGGAAAAAAAAATGCTACTATGGGCCAATTTTAATCCACAACTTGTGGACATCCAGAGGGTATGCATCAAATTTGAGGTGTTTCATATGGACTAATCCATCCGGACACTTAATGATCGGATATCCAATCCGGTTTGAAGGTGTCCGGATGACCTTTTTTTTTATTTTTTCATCTATCCGCCCATCTTGTGACCGGATAGGATAGTGTTTATTTATTTTAATAATTTTAAAACAAGTGTAAATCAGATCCTATTTTTCCTCCAAGGGGGATATTTGCTTTCATTCTTCATCCGGTCATCTCATGACCGGATGGATCATCCTTTTCCTTTTTCCATGGTAGGTTTTAGCTCTTTTAATTGTGGAGAGTCCACAAATGTATAGAAACTCCTTGAGATATGGATGTTTTAGCATCCATACCATAGGAGTTGCTCTAATGAAGCTCGTTCTGCCAATACGAATACCATTTGGAAGTAACCTGCTGCTCGCGACCAAGGAAGGGTACAGGAAGATCAAAAGGCATTATTCTGCCAGTACGAATAGCATCCCCAAGAGGGAACACAAAGCGATTATAGGTATTACTCATAAAGCCAGAGTCAGTATGACGCACAGAGGACACAGAGCAGACCCCCTGATCGAAACCAGCCTGGCGTGCTACTCGGTCGACGTGCCCCCATTGGGCGTCAGATAGCCCTGCGCGAGATTCCAGCCTAGCACCCGCTTTGCCAAAAGAGAAAGGGTAGTGAGCAGGACCTGCCTCCCGTTCATCAAAAGGCCAGAAATGAAAACTTCTATGTTTGTCTAAGAGTTTAGCCAGCTGCACATTGTCTGGTTTCGACCGAATCCCCTCATACAGAGACGTGCGAGGATGCCACGCGGGATGAACATTGAGAGGGTCGCATCGGCGGGACGGAGGCCCCAGAACTTTGGTCTCAATACAATAGTCGGGGTAGTGCTCCCACAACTACATCTGAAGAAAGCTCGTAGGGAGAGCAGTCTCCACGGTGTAGGTAGGATTATTACAAAGACGTAAGTCCTTGACCAGAAAATCCATATGATGATTAAACCCACCAAGGAACATGGGAGCGAGGGGGAAGGTGACGCCTTTGAACATCGAGACGACCATCTTGATCAACTCCTCCTTTACAGTGTCTTTTGACCCGTATTCAAAGATATCATGAGAAAGCCAGTAGGCCAGAAAAGCAGCCAACTCCGCACGATCGCCTAAACCATGAGAAGGAGGGGTCGCCAAAATATTGGGGAGGGGATCCTCCTTTTTCCTCTTACCCCTCATCCTGAAATCTAACCGAGGTGCGAAATACTCAATCCATCCGGTGTAGGTCGCTTTGCCACGAGAAAATCCACTAGAAGAAGCAGCACCATCGGAAGCTCTTGGGTGTGGCTCTTTTACTGATTGGGAGCGCGAGGGGCGGAAAGTAGTCTTCACGCGCACATCCATCAGGGTCCTAAACAAAGCCTTATCCGCATCATCAAACTCTAATACCTTAGGGTATGAATGATAGGCGTACAGAGGAAGACCCTTCAGAGCGACAGCGTCCTCCAAAGTAGGGACCCCTTCTCCCCAAGCGAAGAAATATGTATGATACTGCCTGATCCAACGAAGTACTAACCTGCCCAAGTCACCAGACGATCGATTATCCTCCTATGTCTAGAAAAATCAAGGGCCCGCGTAATGCCCAACTCTTCAAACCGCTGACGATGGGAACTCTTGGAAACCATATAATCAAGCCAATAGGGCCACTCCGAGCAAGGCTCTACCAAAGACGTAAACTCTATCATAGGAAGAACGAAGTCTCCACGTTCTACTGCGGGACGGGGAATCTGAGCCAAAGGAGCTCAGCAGGGGTCTTGTCTTCACTCCAAATGAGCCAGTCACTGTCGCGAGTCACAGCAAAGCCCTGTGAGTCTGGAGTAAGGCATCAAGTGGACATTTCGTCATCAACACGGGGGTCATCCGGGAGAAAGGACCTACCCTCTGTTAAAGGGTCATAGAGAGTCAGAAAACCTTTAGGTATGCTTTTCCCTCGCCCCTGACCATGGTGGAGGGCGTTTATAGGGTCACGGGCGACTTCCTCATCGTTCATCTTTCCTTTGAAGAACGATGAAGAATGTAAGAAATCTGAATAAGAAGAACAATCCCAAAGGGCCAAATTTATAAGGGGTGAAGGACGGTCAAGGGACAGAACAGTCACGCAACGATCAAAGACGACACACCACTAACTAGGTCCCACCTCCGCGATTGAATCAGAAAAGACACACAGTATATACATGAGGACAGTGGACAGGAGGACCAGGGGACTTCACAAAGGCATCCCAAAACAAACTAAGCAAGGGAGAAGAAGCTACAGGTTTCGACGCCAGCCTCAAGAGGGAGAGAATAGGGACCAAGTAGGCTTCGCGCCAAAGAAAGAAACTAAAGGTGAAACAAGGGAAACATATGACTTTTCCATATAGGCAAGCACTATATACAAAAGCCAGGGGACTTTATGTAGATACCCCACAATGGGCAAGGAGGCAGGAGCGTGAGAGAGAGGGCGGGGAGCCATAGGGGCTCCAGCGCCAAAGAGAGGAGAGGGCAGGGAAGCCATAGGGGCTCCGGCGCCAGAGAGAGGAAGAGGAGGAGCAGAGTAAGAGGAAGAAAGAAGATGGGAGAAAGAGGAGAGGGCGGGGAGCCATAGGGGCTCCGGCGCCAGAGAGAGGAGGAGGAGGGGCAGAGTCAGAGGAAGAAAGAGGAGAGGGCGGGGAGCCATAGGGGCTCCAGCGCCAGAGGGGAACGAGGGAGAGAGAGGAAGAGGCAGAGAGCTACATGCTCCCGACGCCAAGAGAGATAGAGGGGAAGCAAGGGGAAAAGGAGGCGGGAGGCCGACATGCCTCCGACGTCATGGGTTTTTTGTGAAGCAGAAGGGAGAGAGAGATGGTTTCGTGCCAAGAAGAAAAATAGGGAGGAAGAGAAGCAGTCCAAGAGGAAGCATGTGTCAGGTTTGTCCCCCTAAAGCAGAAGGATGTCAGGGAGTGTTTGGTCCAAAAACCAGTACGGGTGTCAGCGGAGATCAGAGGAGAGAGAGAGTTTGTCCAACACGTGTCTGTATCTTAACGGGACTATGTTCCTATAAATAGTCCTGTTCTTTTTCTGATTTCCTCAGAGTTGATTATTGTGGGAAGTTTATGTATTACTTTCTAGAGCGGAGTGCCTGTACCTTCTTTGACTTTGATATCTTGAATATAACGTGCATTTCGAGGTATTCTTAGTTTTCTCTGGTATTTACAATGGCAAGTGTGGAAAGCTCGTTGCTCACTGGTTTTGGGAATGTGCAGGTCAATGAAATCGCAGTAGCAAGGTGTTCTTTAACAAAATGAGCAAATGAGCAAACTGTTGAGAATGGATCTCTGTCGAATCCAGTTTGGACTCTTCCTAATGCTGGATGTTAAACTGAAATATGGTGCTTCATATTGTAGAGAATCTGGATTAGCCGGAAGAGGACTCATATGTTCTCTGATACTTGATGGTTGTTTCTCTTGCCCTCACCTGCACACATTGACAGTTGCGATACGGTGAATAGTGTGTGGTCCTCGACGTGCAATCCAGTGACTTTCTCACAGGTTAGAAATTATTTCTTTTCTGGGTCCGGGATGTGCATACAATTATAGTTTCCGGTCGAATAAATCAAAAACCAGGTCTTCTTCATTTTCTTAATGTAGTATAGTAGTGAACATTAATACGCAGAGATTGGTAGTATCTGCACTTTCGTACAATTATCGGGAAGTAAGCAATTTTGCTTTTGTAGCTCTGGGAATCCATCGAGAAAGAGCCATTGGTGAGACAAATGAGGATGTGTTGAGAAGATCGTTAGAGACATGGGAACTCAAGAACGGCGGCAACTCGTTCCACTTCATTGGTTGTTTACACATCCTTAAGATTTTGCCAAAATTTAACCCATTCGGACTTTAGTTAGAGACATGGGAACTCCAGAACGGCGGCAACTCGTTCCACTTCATTGGTTGTTACCACATCCCTAAGATGTTATGCCAATAACCTATTCGGATTTTGGTTACTTGTATTAGTGCAATTTCAATTCTAATGAAGTCAATTTAGTATTTAAAGTTTAAATTGAATGAAAAAATAACTTAACGGAACGTAACAACAACGTTGATGAAAAAAGAAGGAAACATCAAAGTTTAACACAACATTCTCAAAAGTTTTTGCCGTCTACAAATTAAACAAAAAAACTAAAACAACAAATAAACCAAAAAAACATTCTCAATCATCATCTACTCTCCTAGTCGTCTTGTCTGAAATGTTGATGCTCCCCTAAGTTGGCCATATTGTTCAAGTTAAAATTGTTGACCATATCCACTTC
This sequence comes from Papaver nudicaule, assembly GCA_023529015.1. Taxonomy (NCBI): domain Eukaryota; kingdom Viridiplantae; phylum Streptophyta; class Magnoliopsida; order Ranunculales; family Papaveraceae; genus Papaver; species Papaver nudicaule. The sequence continues at coordinate 143,439 of JAJJMA010155068.1, read as the reverse complement.
GACTTGCGAAGCATCCTCTGGAGGTTGCGTAGCATCATCATCGTCACCAAATGGTTGCATAAGAGGAACATCACTAACTGCTCCTTGAGGAAATGGTCGTCAGAGACTACTACCACCTCCTATGGCCGAGCTTGTCTGCAATCCTGGCTGAACAACATTGGGAGTAAATAATGATTGATTTATAAAATCGTTGACGTCAATACCTGGGGTGTTAAACATTACTTAATGAGGGTTCACCTGAATGGGAATATAGACATTCGCTGTTGCTGATGTTGCACCTGTTGGAGTCCCAACACGATGTTCGTAACTCGCATCTATGGCTTGAGAGTCTTGAAATCCTCCTCCAACCTGAGGCTGAGTCTTCTCCACCACCGTGTCATCCAACACATTAGGGGTGCTTCCTCGGCTTCCTCTTCGACCAAGTGGTAAACAACTCATACTTTTTCCACAACCTCGATTTCGTCCACTACCACTAGAATTTTGTCGAGTTGCAGGACTTCGTCCACTACCACCAGTTCCACCTCGTCTACTTCATCCTCCACCACGAGAGCTACCACCGAAGCCAGTCCCACCACTATAGCTTACATCACCTCTACCATCACCCTGACTTGATTCCTCATTCAAATCACTAGCATTCATGTTAAACCATTCCTGATATTCTTCATGACGTCGATGTTGATCTGCAAGATACATATGGCGGAGCTACGTACATGTATGTTCTAACTAATTGCACCTAGCTTGACATTAATCTGGTGTAGCATTCACCCCAAAGTACGGAGTTTCCATGCCTTCTGTTGGAATAGCCACGTTGTACTTGTCTCCTCAATCATCCACAAATGATGCCCACCGATTAATTGGTGGCATAAGCCTGGGCTCAGCTGCTTGTGTTGGATATATGTATGGATTTGACGGTGGATGTTGTGAAGGTAAAATATCTACTTCAGCGGGTAACCTCCCAAATGCTGGAAAATTCATTACTCCCAAATGTGTGGCCTGCATTGCTATACATTCTTTGTAGACTTTTCTGTACCAGCATTGGTATTCTGCCTCGTCGACGGGTACCCTTGATAGTGTTGTGTAGTCATGCCACTGATGGTTGGGATCATGCAACAGCCTCCAATAATCAGCTCCTAAAATGTCAGTCAGATCAAAAGGGTTGTTAGGGATGCGTTTAAATTCACGTCCAAGTAGTTGAACAATGAGTCTTTCCCCGAAGTACCAAACACCTTTTCCTGACCGTGGACTGTATAACACGTGTCGAGTCAAGCTTCTTGCATGAAACATAAGCCCATTCTCGTTCCATCTCTCGCCATACAATTGACACGGTTCACGGTTAATGTTGTAGGTTGTTCGCGTACATTGTTGCCCCCTTTGCACGAGCATTGCGCGTTGACCATCATCAGCTTGTCCTTCTGCCCAGTGTCGTGCATCATACTTCTTAACGAGGGGAAAATGAGCTTCACTATGTCCTTCTTCATTAAGCTCTGGTTCCCCAACGCCAAAGGTTGCATACCACCACAACTAAAGTTCAAGCATTGCGCTTTTAGTGTATACATTGCAAAATTTATAAGAAAATAAACAATTAAAATAATTCAGAAGGACATTATTTACCTCAATTATTCCCCAAGAACCATTGAAGCTCTTTTTGACGACTCCAGAGCACTCACACAAACTAATGTATACTTCATCCAAGCAAGGTGTGGCCCAGTCGTATGTTGGTGCCAAACTCAAGTCCTCAAGCGCTTCTAACCAACAAACCAGAACCATCGTGCTTGCGTTTGGAAAGAAAACTTGGTCAAGAATCCATAAAATGAACACTCTTTCAATCTCATCACTATTCTTGGGTATGGTCTAATAATCTCATTCTCAATGGCCGGACAAACGTGCTCTAACAAATCCTATAAGCTTTTCAGATATAGCCTGTGAGCGCATAGTTTCAATCCCTTTCTAGCCATGTCCGACGCCAACCTAGGTAGCAAGGTTCTCCAATTACCCTTACACTCCCATCTTACTTGGTTAAATGGAACGCTAGGTCTCTCAAATTTCATTCCCGTCGCCATGTAAAAATCGAGGGGTGTAATTCCTATGTAAGTAAAAACTCCTGATTAGTCAATAATTCGTATTTCATTTCTAAGTTTTCCTATCTCTAAAGTCTGCATATTTTAATAAAAAACATGGAAACTATATGAAAAAGAAAACGAAATAAACATAACTTACCCGCTTCGAAATCCTTGAAATAAAATGTATTCGTGGATGGCCAAAAACGTTCTAGTATCACCTGCGCTATTTGTTTTCTGCCGTTTTTTGCTTCGATCTTGTAAAAAGCTTTCCAAGGATATCGGTCCGCCCTTTCTTTTATTGGTTCTGGAAGTAAGGCGTACATTGTGTTCAAATCAGTGAATCCCCCCATGAGAGTCGTATAATTCAAACGCGTTGGCCTTGATATGTGCTCCTCCAATCTACCCGGTGCATTTTTGCCTGCTGTTTGTCTGGGCGGGGCATTCAACTCCGCTAGAATGTCTATATTCCAGTTGCGGTCATTAGGAGGTTGTGTACTACTGCTTGCCACAGTGACATTTCTTCTTCTTTTAGTCGACCTAATATTTTGATTTTTTTTTAAAATACAACGGAAGAAGAAGAAGTTGGAGAAGAAGAAAAGAAGGAGAAGGAGAAGGAGAAGCAGAAGACGGAGAAGAAATTGAGAAGGAAGTTGGTGGAAGTCACCTATTTATAGTAGAGAGTGTGACCGATGCAAGAGATAGTTTCTAACGGTCGAAAGGCAGTGTCTCTCTGTCGTGAGAAACATTTCCTACGTCGAGAGAGTTTCTCTCGACCGAGATAATGAATCTCGACCGCTGACACCATAGTGGGAAACGCGTTTTGCCCTTTCCCATAGGAAAGGGCCTAACAAGATATTAAAGATTGCCGAAGTATATAAACATACATTTACTTCCTGCATCCGGTAAGAGCAACCACTATGGTGCTCAAAAAATAGATAAAAATCCCAGAGTATGGACAAGGTATAGAGGGAAAAAAAAAGAGGCATGCTTATGTCTACAATTGGGCAGTTACCTCGTAACCGTCGAAATCGTACGACCGGCTACCGAGTAGCCGCTCGTTTCAATGTTAACCTTTACTTGAGCGGTTACCGAGTAGCCGCCTGAAAATTAGTATTACACAACAACAAACTTGGGTTCTCCTCACTTCTTCTTCCCATATTTTTCTCGCACAAAAACTGTAACGACCCGCCTAATCCACCTGCTTATAATATACACTATGAGGTATTGAGAAAAACTAAAACATCTAGTTAAAATACCTAATTATAAAGGAATCTTAAGAGAAACCCGAACACTCAGATATCCATAACTGAAATCTCTCATGTGATATAAATATAATAATGTGTTGTTATTAAAATTTCACAGAGAATACAGATGTAAGATAATACACGAAGACCGAACTTGGTTACGCGTGAACTACGAACGTAACAACTCTTCTCGTACACCATCTCTTCTGAAGACTAAAACTGAAGTGGAAACGAGTGAGCACATCATCCCAAAGGGGTGCTCAGTGGAAACATGAACATCTTTTAAGTAATCATTAACATGCTTAACAGTTCTACTAAAGAAAACAGTAAACACCTTTGCACCCAACACATAGCATGTCATCATATTATAACATAACATGTTAGGAAAGGAAAGGTGCAGAGATTGCATAACATAGTATAACCTACTGCGATCAACCAATGATGATATGCACTCGCCAGTCTCCCCAGTTACCTCGGTTTATAATATTGCACTTCCCGTGCTACTAAAGACGTAAATTAGGTTATAACATAAAAAGTAATAATATCGCACTACCCGTGCTATTTATAATATTACACTTCCCGTACTACTATAATATTGCACTTCTCGTGCTATTCAGCTTAGCAAGAATTTGTGGTCTTTCCACAAGCACTTTCCGCGGGGATACCAACGGCTCATAACAAACAACATGCTCATACAAGAACACACAACATGATATGATCAAAAAGTAAACTACACAATGATTAAAAGAAGGGTATAAGAGTTCCCACTACAACGATGACAATCCACTCCTACCTCATGCCCACCAGCCGGTTCATTTCTCATTTGCAGCAGCCCGTCGTATCGGACTAAATAACGATCACACAAATACTTTAGGAATTTAACATACAAACAATTAAACACAATGAACCACAAATACTAAGCCTAGCCGTTTGTTACAAGGCCTTAATCTAAGCCCTGGACCATCCAATATCCCAGAAATCAGCAAATTCACTCACTCCACTTAAAGAACCTCAGTTAATTTGGCCCCACAGTGGAGTATTTGGCCCCATGAAATTTAAACCCATCCACTAAAGGGTGTTATGGGATATCCGAATCCAATTGAAAATCGGCCCATAATTGTATGTGTACTGGCCGATTTTCTTCTTCTTCTTTCTTCTTTTTCGTTCTTCTTACTGCTTGTGATTTCTCTTCTTCTTCCGTGGAAATCACAAGCTTCACCTCTTCTCTCGATATCAAAAAAATCACAAGCTTCACCTCTCCTTCAATATATGCAAGGTTGATGGAGATGGAGATTGGGATCAACTGTCCATTAAAGAATGATTTTCTTCTTCTTCGTTCTTCTTTTTCGTTCTTCTGACTGCTACTGCTACTACGACCCCAATCTATAATCCTTTAATGGACATCCATTCTTCTCCATCTCGATCAACCGTAACTCTCCTTCTCTATGCTCCAAAATCTTCATGTAGTTCAACTAAATCAGGCACACAAAGTATTCGATGAAGATTGCCCAAAAAACAACCGATTATGCGAGTCGTTTTTCAGATATGAAAAATGACAGCAACAATTGGTCGTTGATGGACCAATTAACGACCGATTATGCGAGTCGTTTTTCAGATATGAAAAATGACAGCAACAATCGGTCGTTTATGGACCATTTTAACGACCGATTGTTGCAGTCGTTTTCAGGAATGAAAACTTAGAAATAAAATCGGCCAATTAAAGTCATTGTATCCGCCGATTTTTTTTTTGGCTAAGGGATTTGGGTTTTGATGACCCTATTTTAACTTATTCGAATTTATTTTATGGGGCCAAATACTCCCAAATGGGGCCAAATTTAGGGAGGTTAAAGAACTTCTATGTCTACTTAACTAATTTAATTCCATACTTAATAATATCAATTTTATCATAGACAATAGTGAGTAATTTTCCCGCTAACTATATTAACTAGTCGGCAACCCGTGCTACGCACCGGGTAAGGTGATTGTTCCTGTTGTTGAGTGGCGGGGCTTCGCCCCGCCCCCGTATTTAATTAGAATGAAAGTAAGTCAATTAAAGGGGAAAATATAGCTTTCTATCAATGACTTTTATTTTCTATCTTTCTAAGATATGATTAAAAGAAAAAAGTGTAACCATTAAATTTGGATTACAATTGGTATTTAGTTTGTTCTTTTTATTTTGATTAGTCAAAGAAAATATCTAATAATAACCATTAAACACTAAGTTTGAGTGACATAAAAAACGTTCACTGGACACTAAGTTTGGTCTCACTGATCCACAGTTATTGTATCAAGTATGGCAAGAACATAACATAGTATGATTAAAGTGACATTGTATGTATATATACTTATTTAGGCTCTCAGTTGCAAATTAAAAATGATGTAGTTACCTAATTAGCAATTGCAACATACAACTGAAGCAACAATTACTATATATCCAATAGATAACTGTAACTTACGTGCGACGCCCCTTTATCATATTTAAAATTGCCACAATTTAGTTTCTTATCCAAAATTGTGTATCGTTTGTCTAGATTATTAGAATATTTTTAATTAATATAATTTAATAATGCACCTGGTAAGGTTCGGCCGTTCAGATTCGGTGGAACATACCTTAATTGAGACGAAGCTAGCCTACCGAAAATAAAAATAAAATAGAGACTTGATGATATCAGCTTGATATCTTAATAAGACATGGATAATTTAATTAATTAACCATTGATAGTTTCCTGTTATTTAATCTCTATCCAATATATACTTGTTAATTTGGTGTGATGCGCCTTAGTCACACCACACCATAATATAAAATTGCTTCAATTTAGATTCTTATTCGACATTGTTAAATTTTTCTCCAGAAGATCTCTAATTAAATTATTAATCTAAATCAATGCATCTCAGTCTCTCTTGCATAGCCCGTCAATGACCTCAAAGATTAGTACATAACCTCAAAAATCTTGGGGTGGTTTTGGCCACCCCAAAGTTGCATGTGGCTCCGCCACTGAGTAGATCTAACCTTGATGACGGGAATTTAACCACCAAACTTAAGGATAACACCCACTTGAAGAATACTGAATTTTTACCCATTTTAGAACAACAATCAGTATAAATCACGGTTGCACCGTTCATAGAAAAATAAAAAAGATGGGAGATAAGGTAGAATGTGGTATACCTCTTACATCAGAAAAACCATGTTGACTGTTGTGAGGGCATTTGCTTACATCAGAGGAACCAATTTGTCTAGCTATACATGAGTGCAACAAAATCAATTAAACCAAGCTAACAAAGTAATACTCCATGCCATGGACATCAAACACTGAATTCAATAACACAAATAAAAAACGAAATTGAAACACCCTGAGATAAAATAACAAAAGAGATCCTCAATCGTTCGCACACGCTTGATGCAATGTAAGAGGTCAAAACACTGTGAAGACAGTATTATTGAATTCTCAATGCAACACGCAATACCCATATTGAATCGAAGTGGGTATTTTTGAAGAGGGTACTGATTATAATAAATCATTCGCACTTGCGTGATGGTTTTCCTGTTTGCTTGTCAATATTACCGGTAATCATACCCACAGTAAAATTCCAAAAGTGCCAATGAGATCTCAATCAAGTAGAAAAGAAACGGTCTGATTTATGTGAATCTGATTGAAGGCAGTGTTTGATTTCTATGTAAATGAATGGGTTTCATCTGATTGGTTTCTATGTTCGATTTATGTCAAAGTGAATGATTTATTGGCATTTGATTAGGTTTGAGTTTTATGTAATTGAATTTTAGGGTCCTGACTTGAATTAGGTTTTGCTTCTAATTTAATCAGGCCGTTTCTTTTCTACTTGATTGAGCAAAATCCTGATTATAATGATGAGGACAATTTAGATAAGTTTATGTAAACTATAGAACATATATTGTTCAAGTAATCAATTGAAGTCCTAGGAGATACTGTCTAAAAAATCGAATATAATGTAGCTGAATAACATATGCTTAGAAACAATGCAAAAGTACGACTTGTTTTATTGCTTATTCTTATGCCTGATCCAAGCAAGTGCGTCTTGGTACCACACATTCAGTTCCTTTGCCGAGGGCCCTGACGTTGGCAATAGCCAGGTTCTCTCTTTATCCTCATTGTATAGTTCATGTCTGAGCTTTTCCATTGCTTTATGGCCTTTGTTAATATAGTAGTTATCTGATAGGCTTCCTGGACGTTGTATAGGTGAATGCTCTTTGGCTCTGGCATGGACTTGAAGAGTAAGATATGTTGTCATTGCTGGTGTTGCTATTTCTCCTGCTTTGAATTCCTGTCTTTGATGGCGTTCCATCCCTTGTTTCTCTGATTAGTTTAGCTCTGCATAGAACACCAAAAAACGAAAATTGATTAGTCTGTGTGTTCTGGATTCACAGCCCTGATAGCTTGATTTCTGTGAACTCATGGTTGAACTCTTATTTCATATGTTTGTCAGAAAAGTTTTACTTACCTGCGGCAGTTCTATGTTGCCTGCTTTTAGGATTGCTGGAGATGGTACGTCCTTACATATATATGTAGAAGAAATAGGTTTCAATGACCAAGCTTGTTGCACCATTTGATATATATGCACATATTGCCAGGCTTAGTAACAATATTCATTGGCAGTCTGGTATCTCTCTTTCCATTTCCAAAGTTAATGGATTAGCCGTTTTCTCTTATGGTAGGTTGTATTTGATGGGTTCTCTGCAGACTCGTCAAGAATTGTGGACTGTAAGCCAAAAGCTGTGATAATTTGCAATGTTATTCGAAGGGGGTCTACGGTCATACAACCCAAAGAAATTGCAGATGTTGAACTTGTTGAATTCAGAGGGGGTTTAGTAATCCAATTCCATACTCTCCAGGTTAACGAATCAAGAATCAAGAATCAAATCTTAATATAAGCCGCAATTATTTCCTTGTAACCAACGCAGGTATCACATGCAAACAGATTCAAAGTTTTCTTGAGGTGTTCATTTTCTTCTGCTACAAACTACAACTATTTAGATAAAATTAGAATACTGAACCAAGGTCCAACAGATTGGATTAAATCCATAGGATTAGGGACGATATGCTCAAAAATCACCTTGTATTTAAACAACATCCATAAAATTATACTGACCTGAGATTATATATCATCTTTAAACATGTCTAGACCCTAGAATCTAGTCACTGTGAAGAGTAACCTAAGATTATCCAATGATGCTATGTATATTCAAGCTTCCCCAAAGAGCTTGTGCGAATGGAGAAGTAATTAGCATCCACTACAAAGGGTCTCATGTAAGGAAAAGAGGGAAATATCAATCCATTTAAACAGGCTTATGCTGAACCTCACCATATGAATGAGTTCAATTGTAATTATATGGTGTTGCACTACATAATGTATAGCTAATAAAAATAGAAAAATCACAAAGTGTTGATCTGTCATACCTTTTATTTCCTTCTTTTAGAATCCATGAAATATGTCTAACAATACACAGAAGCTCCTGGTAGTTCTCTATCTGGTCCACCTTCCAATGATGAATTGAAGCTTAAACCATCTGCTCCATTAGAACCATGTAAGATTGTAGCCAACTTATCCATCCATGCCATCTGTGGGAGTCGAACCCACAACTACATGGTTGAGAACCATGTGCTCTTCCATTTGAGCTAAGAAAGCCAGGCTAAGACGGCCAATACCATTTCCTAATGCAAGTGGGATTCAATAGAACAACATATAAGCAGATAATTTATAAGCATAAAGGGATATCAATAAAAGAAGCCGGAGAAGTATGGCTGGTGGGAGAAAGATAGCTCAAATTAGAATGTGTTGTCTACAACTTCAAAGATGCAATGTTATAAATATCAACCTACGCACAATTTGATGAATCTGAACAAAAAGCAAAAGAAAAGAAAAAAATGACATGTACGAAGGAAAAAGCTTTACTAACCAAAGACATTTTGTAGATCTGTCTAGCAAGAACGCAAACAACTAATACTAAAAATATAGATGTTATAAAAGAGCTCAAGCAAATGTTGAAAAATAAGAAGCAGAAGGCTTACGACCATGAAAAAATTGATGAAATAGTGCAGTTTAAAGGGGTGAGTATATGGTATTGATGAGCTAGCTTCAAAAGGGAAATTTTATGCAAGAAAGAGGTTACCTCAAGTTCATTTGTAAATGACATGCTGAAACATAATCCATAGATCATAAAGAAACTTGCCGTTGACATGCTGTACGCGCACACGCGCCAAGCTACTTCCGACTGCATGGTCTGTCTTCGCCGTTGTAACGACTTCCATGGTGGCAGCTGACTTCTCTTTTTCCTTGCGCTCTTTTTCCCTTTTCCAACGCGCCTTGGCAGCCAAGGATCGTGTCTGAAATTTATTGAGCAAACAAATTACAACAATCAGATTTCACCAGTTCTCCTAGATTTTACCTGTTTTCCTCCCAGTTTGTATCCAGACTGTCCTTTTTGCAGCTTCATATCTCCCCCGCGAACCACCTCCCCCTGACGTTCTCCCTCCTTTCACTTGAAAAAAAATATACATGGGTGAGCATTTGTAATTTGATACGGGCTGGAATTTCCTTTGATCTCTTTGCTGAAAAATCCTAGTAAAGGTGATCTGCTTTGCTGATTCTCGACCTCAATCCTGCAAAAAATGCTAAGTTCACAATCAATTTACCCATACAGTTTCAGCTTGTGAAACAATTAACATATATATCTACCCTAACAATGGGTTTCACACAGACAATGAGGCTCACTACAAATCAGCCTCTTAAAAGCGCCTGGAGTTGGTTTCAAAGATAGAGATCAACGTAACAGCAAGAACAACAGTAATAGAGGCGGCCGAGTGAAGAAAATCAATTACCTGTTTGTGGATCGGAATTAAGACTATACACTAAACTTTTAGATAGTAGAACCTAACATTTCTAATTAGCACTATGGGGAAGTTCACTCAACTACCTTTCTAAAAAGGAGAACTACAACTATCAAAGCAGTTCCTTTACCTTCAATTCTCCACCTTTCAAGATGGATTTGCATCAAGGACCTTCTATAGTACACGTGTACTGCAACCCAACGGAAATAGCCCAACACATTTGGAAGAAAGAGTCACAAATAAGTTTAAAGGAAGTACATCCATAGCAATAAAGATCCCTTAAATTTCGAGCTGATTAATTTAATCTCCAAAAGCATATTAGTAGACCAAAGTCCCAAATCATCAGTAGCATTCTCCTAAAATTCAGTATCTCAAATGGATACGCACCTTTATTCTCCAGCTGAAGGTCACTCCTAGAATACATTGTCTCCTCGCTGTTGTAAGGAGTCACTGCCACCATAAATCAAAAATAGAATAAGTGCAACAAAATCTAGGGAGTAGATAAATAGTTAAATCATTAATGATTATCTTTCGTTAATAATAGTGCTCTAGAACATCCAGTTAAGATAGTGCAGGTCTCCGTATGTAGATATCCAGACTGTTTGCCTAACTTAGAGCCAAAATGGTAATGAAATTGAAATGGGTTTTATCTTACCAGCTAGAAATGTTCATCATGCCTCAAATACATAAGCTCAATGCTAGACAGTACAACCAAAATGAAACATCAACCTTATAAAGAAAGTCCCACTGTGAAAGGCAGTGAATTTATTGTTTAAAAAGATTGATGCGCTACATGGGAAAGACGATCCCTCATCAAGTTATGTAACGTCTGCAACCTAACCAATTCTAAAGCATTATGCCAACAAACACCATATGAACTTTTTGATGGGACAAAAATATTAAATGATGTTTCTTAAGTAGAGCAAAATCTCAAACTCGATGAGGATAAGTTTACTGAGATCATCAGGGAAAAGATTAACATTCAACTACATGATGTATCGAGTTTGGATAATTTTAAACCTAACTCAAAATCCTCTCTGTACCCTCCCAAGCTTGCCAACGCTGACACCAAATGTATACCTATAAGTACCGGCAGCTCAAATAAGTCCGACAAAGATTTGCTCGCACAGTATAGTCCGAACAACAAATGCATTCAATGAATCTATATGACTTTAAAAAGGAAGACGTGAATTAGAAAGTTGACAAATTATGATCGTTCAGTGACATAGGACCCATATATTTAGTCCATTATTTGTGATCACAGTTGTGCTAACTTATCATATTGGTTTCTGCATACAGCATCCATTTGTAGAACAGAAAAATATTTCACAGTCAAATTGATGACTAACTCTAAGTTTAAGAACTTTCTGTTATGGATTGTGCTCAGGCAGATGCTCTAGGTTGATGATAACATCACATATACAGTAAAATTCAAGTTTGGCAGGAAATACTTGCTCTGTCAAAACAAAAAAACGCCTTTGTACACTAATTTGTTTTGCCAAGGCACTCCCTTGAGAATACCAATTATAGAATGTTCTCTAGAGAGAAGAGCACCCTCAAAAGTCCAAATACCATGCCCAAATACAGGTTTGAAGATTGAACAGTTTATTGTGAGACAATTATAGATGGTTGGTTGGCAATGGGAATCATATAAATCAATGATTTATACACTAAAAACAAAATAATAAGAAGCTATTTCTACTACTTTGAAAACATTTCACTACATACCAATCCTCCAGCAGCTAGATAATCAAGCATTTCAGGGAAAACAGGCTTCATTCGGCTTCTCTTTCGTATTCACAAAAATTGCTCACCATCCCTATCGACATAGCCATTCATGTGGATGCCATAAGCCTGTTCACGAAGAACATAAAAGAAGTTTTATCAATCATCCGTAGGAACAATATGCACGCGTCACAAATGGCTAATAAAGCAGGAAAATCTCGAAGAAGCTTGAAGGTATACGTTAAAGGAAGAATCAAATTAACATAGCAATATGCATCTTGCTTTACAAACCTAATGGAAAGATCACATTGACTACCACAGCTATGGTGCGTGCATTAGAAAAGTATAATAATATTACACACAGGACATTAGTTACCAAGTCTTTCTCGATAATCTGGGTTAATAACTTGTGAGATTCTGAACTAAAAATAATTTCAAGAAACAGTTAAAACGGTCTGAAGTTAAGAAAGGGATAAAATACCTGAGAAGTTGTGAAAGTTCCCAGAAGTACTATGACTTTAAGAGGACATCACTCGCCCCTGCATCATAACACACAAATAAATTCGATGTTACATTCCAAATTAGCTTGTTGTTTAAAACTAACGTAAACAGTCATCAGCGCACAGAGATGATACTCACAAAAAGAAAATAGGATAAATAGGGAACACCAACACCAGTAGTTTATCAATATGCATACGGTTATCAGGGTTAATATTGAACAAAAATATCTACAGGGACCTTGGAATGCATCATCCCATTCTCTAATCCAAGGGTTTGCTGCGAAAGTTGACTTTAACAGCATGAAGTCATCAGGTGATTGTGCAGGCTGCTGTGTCACTATACAATTAGCTGACCATTTGTTCCTATTAGGCTAGAGTGTTAATCGGTTACTTCCAAATATAAAATCACTTTACAACAACTACTAAAAAATCTAAACCTCAATGCTAGAGCCACATGATTTCTCAATAGCCATTTGCACAACTTCAATGACAACGGACATATATCGAACATTTGTAGGAGTTTAAATAGGAAGCAAATACTTTTGTCCTGCATCCTAGCTAGTAGAGCACAGATAAAAAATAATTTAGTGTTTACCTTGTCATGGGCATTATCTTCGATAGCAGTTTATAATGTATGTTAGGACACAATGTCGTCCTTGTATTTGGGTTATCTTTATAAACTTGTTGGATGAGAAGGAAGCTGCAATTCTACTAATGGCAGTAAACAAAGAAACTGAAATGTGACCATTGTATTCTTCATTCTGGACTATTGTTATAGCAAAGAAAGACTAACCTCATGATGTCGCAGAACTATAATCAATACGAAGTTCAGACATACTTCTATGCCACATATATATATACTCTCAACCAAAGTGTACACACTTTCCTAGTTTAATTCAACTTCCAAAACAGATTCTTACCAAAGAAAAACACCTCGCAGACCATGGCAAACCATCGGCAAACCCTGCATGAGAAACCATTCTCGACCCTTGGCATCATCTACCCTATCTCCTTTCAACACAAACACAATTTGCCACGGCCGTTCTGCTCATGACGGTTCTAATCACAAATAGCCTGCATCCATTGAGACATGAAAAATTATGCCCGCCATCAAAATTTCCAAGTTTTATCCACCGGCATGGACAGCACAGTCTCACTATCCTCACCTCAGTTTTGTTGTTTCTTTCTAGCATTTTGTCAAACAAACGGTGTGCGTACTCTCTGTTGAGGTGATTGAATTTTACCTATTTCACTGAATATACCTCTACTTTCCTACAATTAGATTAATACACACTAAGACAAACAAAACCGTGCCTTTTTAATGGCTTAATGTCTCAAAGTTATTCTCAAAAAATCTTCCCTTGTACCTGAATATTAAATAGAGGTATGAGTGAGCAAAAAAGTAGGGCATTTCCTACAATTCTACTAATGGCAGTAAACAAAGAAGCTGCAATTCTACTAATTTATTGAGGGTTGCACTGTCGGAAAGGTATTTTAACCAGAAAACCCATTAATTTGATTTCAGATATGATGCTAATTGATACCTAATTTCTGTGAACCAGACATACATTGGAAGTGTACAATATATTCCTTTTTAGTTATCAAAATTGTTTTTCAGATCATGCATCATGGTGAAAAAAAATCATGGTTGTTAGCTCATCCTGACTTTAAGCAGCAAATTTGTTGTTCATTCTGTGTCTCAAGCATCATAAGTGAAAAGGTGTGATGATTTACATTTCATATTGTGATTGATTCAAGCACTCTTACAAAATAGGGCATCAATGATGAAGTTTCTATGTTTTCATATTGTGAAGTATCTATGTTTTCCGTAGAGAAAGTTAATTTGATGTGTGATCCAAGACTACCCAAGCAACAATATTTGGCGTATAAACACAAATTAGTTAGGATCGGTTGGTTCAGTTTCCATCGTGCCATGCTCAGCTTCAGGTAAACTTCTATTTGAATTAATCCAGCAAAACTCAGCATAAACAGAGGGAATGAATATTCACTAATACCAATATGCAGATGTAAGATGGACTTGTAAGATTGATAACATTAAAAACTCTTCTTGATTTAAGTTAACACAAAGACCCTAAAGTTGTACCCCGTAACATAACCAAACTCAAAATTTATTATAGAAACTCAAGATTCAAAAAGAATCTGGAAGCAGAAATCAAAAATACCTGATCTTCAAATTAGGGCATAAGCTTTTTCAGGGAATATTCGTTGTAACCCATCGATAATCCAGAGAGAATTCAGAAGAGGAGGGAGGTTCCATGGAAAAATGATTGACTTGCTCAACCTGGATTCAAGAAACAACACCAATGTCACCAAAAGGACCGAGGGTATTGGTTATTGACATTAGTACACTAACCCCTTGATATTTTCGATGAAAATAGAGAGAATATATGTAGCCTACATTTCTAAATTAATCTTGAGAAAAAAAACGAACTTAAGCCATCAAACTCAAGTTTAAGTATATCACTGATTAACAGTATAGAACCTTTGGCAATCCACTGAACATGAGATATAGTTAAGGTTTAATTAGGAAATACAATTACCACTTCTTCGACATATGTTTTCTTCAATGATTTTTTTGTTGTGAGTAAAGCTTTTCCATCGATGGCTGTTAGAAAAGATGAAGATGAAGAAGATAAGCTTTCCATTAATCAATCAATTACCAAACTAAAAATAAATAAGAATTGAAAATCTAATAGTTTTCCCTGCATCAAATCAAAAATTTATGAGAGAAGCTAAGAAGAATCGAAAATTGAGAAATAGAAATAGAAAACACAGACAAATAAGAATTTAGGGTTTAGGCATGCGGCAAAAAGTGTTTGCGGAAGAGTTATGTTTAGAATGAACAGTTTACAGGACGAATCCCTCGCAGAACTTCCCCAAGATAAAAGATGTCCCCGTTTAATTAATAAAATTCCATCAATAGAAAATTTTACAAAGAATTGAATTACCGTTTTTAAAACAAAATTTCCTTAAGCTAATTCTAGAATCGCCACATCTAAACCCATATTTTGCAACATTTTGTATACAAAAATATTTTTTTTTCCTTTGTTGCGAAAATGTATTTATTTTAGTTATTTTATCACATTTTGAAATCACTCTTTCCTATAAATAGATCGAATTACTCTTGCAATTCCTATAAATAGATATTTTATCACATTTTTAAATTTAACAATCTCAACCACCCACACGAAACCTAAATTCAGTGGCCAAGATTTTAAAAAATCTATGTAAAGCGGGTGTAACAAAAAAAACAATTATTTCGACCAATCACGATCAATACTTTCATTACCCACGTGGGTGAGCAAACCATAATGATTCACGACCATCGATCTAACTTGCTGAATAACACCTGAACGGCCACGAAATGTAAGCAATTCTAAGCCAATAGAATTCCATGGTTATGTTCACCAGCCAATAGGAACGTAGGTTAAAACGACTTTGAATGTGGAGTGAGGGATGGTATTGAGTGTTTAGGTTGTTGATTTAAGATTTAATTTATCTCTACAATACTTAATTAGTTCTCTAGTCTATATAATCACATCACACAAATTATTATGAACATGCTCTAACTTGTTTTGCTAATCCTACTAATGGATGTCAGACAACAAAATAAATTTATAGTCGTAAATTGCTATGGAATCTATAATCAATACAGTAGAAACTCGATAAATTAATACTCGATAATTTAATAAACTCTTTTAAATAATAATTTTGTCCGGTCCCGATTCGGGGACAACGTGCTAAATTAATAATTCGCTAAAATTATAAGATAATACATTTTTTTATTACTCCTATAGACCCCATTGAAAATATAAATTAATAATTGCTTAAATACTACATAATACATTAATCACTTATGAGGACTTCTTGAAAAATGAATAAATTGTCTTCTGTTTTTTATCGAAATCAATGTCAGATTGGATCTCATCTCTAATTTTTCTTATCATTGTAAGAATTTCTGGTGTTGTTTTCTCATAGCTCAATAGGAAATTATTCAATGGGATTGCTGATTTGGTTGCCTCGTTTCGCGGAGGGGTCTCTCATCTTCATCATCTTTATCAGTTCCCATAACACTCTCAATTATTTCTGGATCAGTCAACTGTTGTGCAACTACACTTTCTTCCGGGTAGTTCAGGATTCATTGCATTGCGATAACCAACGTTTCGGTCAAATTTTGCAGTTCTTGAGTACTTTCACCATCTAACTATTCATCTGAGTTGTCCACGTTATATGTTAATTTCACAAAGATATTATATTTATCTCCTATAAATTAATAAATTATTAATTTATCGATTAATTAATAACTCGTTTAATTAATATTTTTGGGCGGTCCCAAGGCTATTAATTTATAGAGTTTCGACTGTATTTACCTTACTAACGCACGGATTCAGCAACCGCTTCTCATACCATCATTTGTCCACTTCCTAAGGCTGAGTTTGGTATTGTTTTTTTTTTTTAAAAAGCACTTTCAAAATTTATATTAGGCAATATTTTTTCAACTTGGTGTTTGGTTAATTTTTTTCAAAGTGCTTTTTTTGAAAAGCACTTTGGATTTAGGCCAGCTTTTAAAAGCTCCCCAGGAGGAGCTTTTAAAAGCTGAAAAACACTTTGAAAAAATATGTCAATGTTAATTTCACTTTATAACCCTACAATAATTATTAAATGACAAAATATACCCTTAAATGTTTGATACTATGAAATTTTTTCTCAATATCTCTTAATCTTTATTGATAATAATCATGATTTGCATATTATATTCTATATTCCATTTGGAAGAAAATTCTTCGTATATTCATAAATTATTTGTGATTTTTTTTATATTTGTTGTGTTCGTGTTGGTATATATAGGGTGCTAATGCTACATCTTCATCACCTTCACCAAGCTTCACCAAGACTATCGAGGTATGCTGGAAGGTTAACTGGTATTAGGGAAATCAATAAAACATATTTATCAATAATAAAACTAAGAATAAATGTCAAAATATTCAATTATGAAAAGTATGTGCATTTTTGTCATTTTGAACAATAACAATGGTTGGACATGATATTTACCAAACACTATTTCATAGTTTTTTTAATCTGTTTTACTTTTTAATTTATGGTTTACCAAACACTCAACTGTTTTTTCCAAAAAGCACAGCACAATTTTTAAAAGCTGAAAAACGCTTTTGAAAAACTGACAGCAATACCAAACTCAGCCTAATTCTATTATTAGTGATTAACATCACTTCCAACTCAACCTATGAATATACTGTGATTAGGATCAGCCTCTCTAACTCACTGATAGCGAAAACAGAAAGAGGGAATAACAATTGTTCAAACTTCACTAAATTATAACTAAAGAATTAAACATGATAGACAAGTGTCCTAGGTGATAATCAAATTCCACTACCTAATCAAAATATAAATATATTAATTAGTTGATAGAGCTTAGGGAATTACTCAAGTGCTTCTACAAGTCCATATGGCCATGGTACAACATACATACTATTGGTGCAACCAATTAGATGGTTAACCAACCATAACAAGACAAGTGTATAAGTAGGCCCCCTAATATAAATATTACCTCATGGGCTGGCCCAAAATCAAAAAGTGTGAAAATTTAAAAGAGCCCAACGTCCAATTTTAGGTCGATCCGTGTGTGATGACATTCCGAGTGTCGTTTTTCCTTCGTCCGATATCGCGTTCAAGTAACCTGTTTCATGTATCTTTCTGAGATCTATCTAGTGGAACTAAAATCGAATCTAATATATTATTTTATTATTTTTCGTTAAATTCTTAGTTTGGCGGTTAAATTTAATCAATCTAGTCATTGTCGAGCGTAAATGTCATATGACTAGTCGATAGCCATTGACCTGCTAGCGTGATATCACACAAACCATCCAAAATATATTACTTCCTTTCAATTTGGAAAATTTTTTAGGACAATTCATTCCAAGAGCTTCTAAGGTTTCTTCTAGACTCAAAAGGTTTGCTATAGAACTAATTCAAAAACATATGATTATTATTAATGATAGTGTAATTAGATGAATACACAACCACTACATTTAGAATGTAAGACATTGAAATGTAAACAAAACTAAGTTAAGAACTAATAGTACTTTCCATTAGAAGACGATAGTTTTTTCAAGTGTGTAAGCTCCGGTAATCATCTTCAATGGCCTTCGTCTCGAATACCTAAGCTATCATAGTCCGAGTTGATATTGTAGACTTATCAAGGATTGTGTTTTTATCATCTAAACTTGACAACTGACTTGAGATAGCAACATCAGTGGGTTCAACCGAGCTATGCTCTAACAGTAATATCATTTCAGAAGCCTAAGTGCAACCAGAAAGAATGCGGCAGCTTACTAAACCTCTCAATTATCCCAATAGACAATGTTTTGCGCCAAGAGGAGCTGCAAGTGGTCTGATATTACTTTGGAAGGATGGTTTTCACTTACAAGTAGTAAATTTTGATACTTGGATTATAAACTGCCTGGTTAGAGATGAGTCATGGCAATGTGTTTATGTTTCTAGAGTTTGTAATAAGGCAGTAGATAAGCTAGCCAAGTTTAGTAAGAGATTTAATGTGTCCAAGGATTGGGATGATGTTTCTCCGGATATCATTTCAAACAAGCTATGTTTAGACTCTGTTTCAGCTACTGTTTAATGAAATTATTCACCCTTTGCATTAAAAAAAAGGTTAACTTTGTTTCATTTAAAACATATTGTATTAAATATGAACGATGTGAACGATCAGAGACCACTCCAATAATTGTTACTCTATATTATTTTATGTTTTAAGATGTTCATCATTTTTTCATTCTGGAATAGGTTAACTTCGTTTCAATTAAAACATATTCCTTTAAATATGAACAATCAGAGACCACTTTAAATTAATAACAAAAATCCTATCTAATACATATCACTGGATACCAATAGTAATTTTTAGTATTCAAAATTAGCCTAAGGCGAGAGCATAATCCAAATAATTTATTTTCATCAATTAACAAACAATCATATTTTGGCCTAAGGCGTGAGCATAATCCAAATAATTTATTTTCATTAATTAACAAACAATCATGTAGTTCCACACACATTAGGAAAAGGTAAACAATCTCAATTGGCCAATCATTAAGTAACCCTAGTATGCTACAACCAATAGAGGCTTAACTCACCACATAAAGTTGGCCAATCTTCTTAATCCTGCAACTTTTCTTGTCACATTTTTTTCCTAGTGTTTTCAACGAAATAAAAGTATTGACATGGGGATGTACCCAAATACTATTAAGATAAAAATCAGGATCTTCAGCCACGATCTCTTTCCAAGACGTTGTTTTAGGGTCATAACAATGAAAAGTCTCATGCTCCCTCATTAATATGATTTCATTGTTCTTCGTAACTATTATCGGCCAAAAATTCTTAATATTATATCCTTCTTGCTTCTCGTATACTATACTAAAATCTTTGCACCAGCTCTCGTTCACATCTGTCTTCTTCAATGACCATATTTCCATATGTGAAGCCTTCAATGTTTGATGGAAGAAACACAAATTCCCTCTTAACACTACGAGGTCAAATTTATCATCTACCGAAGATCCTAGGGTATACGTTTGACAAGGAGGAGGAGATGGGACCTTTCGCATCTCTTCCTTATCTAAATCAAAGGCGTACACGTTTAATCCATCGAACCAATGAAGAGATCCATCTGCAAAACAAGCCGCTGGCTCATAATTCATGTATGGAAATGGTGTACATTTAGTTCTCCATCCACAACCGCTACCTAGTGTGTACACTTGGACCTGTCCAGTTGTATCAAGGTCAGGGTAAAATATTCGAACAACCTTATACTCATTAGTTGAAGCAACATATCCAAACCCTCGGGCAATACGAGGAAAGAGACTTGCTTTAGGAATGATTAATTTTGGAAGATTCAGGTACTCTCCTGTGATAGGATTGTATATGTAAATGGGATCGAGACATTGATGGTAATGTCTTCCAAGACAAACCAACCCATTGCAAGAACCAACCATATAGTGTTGCGGGAGTTTCTCGTGCATTGGGGGATGTCTTACCTTTTTAAGTGTCTTCTTGTACTCATATACACCATGAGCGTTAATCTTATCATTATACAATCCTCCATAGAAAAGTGACACCTGCCAGATATCACCTACCATACATCCGAAAAGAAGACCCATGTCCAACTTATCAGCACCCCCTCCATTAAGCCGGCGGCTAGCATGCATATTTGCTAAGTAATTTCTTCTACCATGGAGGAGCTTTTGCAACTTTTTGCATACGTATTTGCACTCCAAGACAGTCTCAACCGGTAACCGAGAAATGATGTCCAACAAGATATCATCCGGAAGGTTCTTTATGTGCCCTGCAACATTAAAAAAAAAAAAAAAACCCGTCAATCATGGTACTAACATTTAATTACTGTACACAACAGCTTTAACAATCCCACGTGACTGTGGACCTATTATGTGGTGTCCACAAGTAATTAGAATGGCATATATGGTAATAAGTAAATCTGCAAATAAAACCTATCTTAGTGGTGCATTGTTATCATAAGTTTTACCAAAAAAAAACCATATTTTGCAACTTTATGTTTTTAACTTCTCTCTCACTAGTGAATTACCATAAATTCTTTCAGAATTCTTCTCAGAATTCTAAGTTTTACTGTAGACGTGTGAAAAATCACTACTAAGAGAGAATTTAAAAACATAAAATAGCAAAGATAGTTTTTTTTTTAGTAAAAAGTACAGTAAAAATGCAGTATTAAGACGTGTGAAAAATCTAGCAATTTCTGAAAGAATTCTGAAAATTTTGTCTTTCACACGCCTTGCACAGAAAATCACTAAAGAATTTAATTTCAGTAAATCCAGTATAATAAGAGCAAGCACTATGGTGCCATAAGCCTTCTCTATTGAATAGAGAAAGGGGAAGGCAGAAATGTCGAAAAAATAGCAACCACAGTGGTCTTAGCTATTTCGAGACGGAAATTGGATTTCCGTCCCATCCCAATTACGGAAATTGGATTTCCGCACAGAAGATATTAGAAGGATTTTTTAAAATTTTACGGGAATTGGATTTCCGCCCTGCGGGAATTGGATTTCCGCCTCGCTTCTCTATTGCTATTGCCTGCTACGGATTGGTAGCAGGCAATAGAGAAGTCCATCAATTTCTCTATTCAATAGAGAAATTTTGCACCATAGTAGTTGCATTTCTCTATTCAATAGAGAATTCTCTATTAATAGAGAACCATAGTGCTTGCTCTAAAGCTTTGGTTATTATTAAACTCTCTTTCATAAAAAGATCTAAACATTTTACTCTTCTACCCATCTCTCTGTTTATCGGCAAATTCTAACTATTCTTTCAGAAATTGCAGGAGTTTTCTGAAGTGTTGCGAAAAAGATCACTTCTTCACCAAACCCAACATAATCCAGTGAAAAGAATCTCCACCCACCTTCAAAAATGTAAGCTTCCAGCTGACCAAATTTTTTTCCATCTAGGAGTTGATTTTCAGTGGTGGAAATGGGTAATGATAAGATTACTATCATTACTTATTAAAAATTTAATCTACTGGGCTTTTGAAAGTATCCTGTTCTGATTATGAAGTATTCTTTGCTGGGTCTCTCTCAGTCTGTTAGTTACCACCAGCCATAGAGTTGTTCTGTTTACAGATAAGTGGGAATTGAGAAATTTATATTGTTGGATGCCCATTAATCAACTGTGAAAGCTTCAGCTGGCACTGGTACTGAATTTATCCAAAATGATAACTCTAAGCTATGACCATTACCAACAAAGCTACATTAACGAAATTCCTCAAATCTCTGAATATCTAGTATTCACTTGAATATGATCATCACGATACTGTAATGAACAAAAGGATCACAGAAACCTAATTGGATGATGTAACTGATGTCTTCCTGCTATAGCTTTATTGTTTCTGGCCATTCATTCCTCGGATAAGAATTCACGGTCTTTACCATAAACCAAAATTACAAATTTGTTTCTGGCTTTATTGTTTCACAAAACACTGGCCTTGAATCTTATCCGAGGAATGAATGGCCAGAAACAACAAAGCTATAGCACGAAGACGGCAGTTACATCATCCAATTAGGTTTTTAAGCTGCCGCACGCACACACAGCAACACAGTTGTATGAGGGTTTTAATGGTAATTTCGGGTGATGGGACAACAAATAGATCGAAGATTGAGAGCCAAAAGACTGAAACCTGAAGCTATGATGAAGACTGAAACCACCAGTATACTATTACTCACAACAATTTGAGCAAAGGACACAGGGACCAGTTGCAGACCAAAAAGAAACTTAACCAGCCAGGTAACTTAAAAACAACAACTAAACAATTACAGTGATGCACTTGTACATTCAAGTAATAATATCTAACAAGATGTCGTATGGGAGGTTCTTGATGAGTCCTGAAACATTTCAGGAAGATAATCGTCAATGATTGATACATTAACAGTATCTCACCATTTCTTTTTTCAGAAATTGCAAGATTATTCAAACGTCTTGCAAAGAGAATCACTTCTGCCACCCGAATCTCACCAGTTTATGCAAAACCCATCATAATCCAGTGAAAAAAATCACCAAAAATCTTCACATCGAGATTTTCAGTATGAAAAAAGCCATGGTTACTGTTATTATGGATTTCATTTGTTGAGATTTGGTTGGGTTTTGAGTTTGGTAAAGGTATTGGGTAGAATTTGGGAATTATGGCATCACATCAGTTACCACCACCAGCGAGACTTGTCCAGATGCTAATGGAGAACGGGGTTCAGAAGGTGAAACTGTTGGATGCCTATGAATCTACTATAAAAGCTTTAGCTAGTGGTATGGTATTGCCATTCCATATGATCAACTCCAAGCTATGCCAAGTTACAAGAAAGCTAAACAATGGGTTCTCCCCTGGGCCTCTGCATCTCTGGCTTTCACTTGTATCTGACCATAATGATACCGAATGGATAATCTAGTCTAATAATGAAAACCATTAAAGATGAACAAGTACTATGAATAATAGATATCTTTGGATTCACCCTATAAAGTACCGAATTTCAGGGTTTAATGAATTTGAGAGTTTCAATGAACAAAAAAACTAAAATTGAAATATGATAATACCTGTCTTCTTCTTCTGGACTCCAGATGAAAAATTAGCTCTTCCCGCCATCATCAGATGAAAAAACTAAAATTCCGATGAATGAAAATGGGCCTGGTCCATAAACTGGACTTTTCCAGTTTTATGTCCAATGCTTCTTTTACCTGTAAGGCTCACAAGTCACAACTAAAGAATCCAGATTGAAAAGAAACAAACATGCTGCCGTTTGAAGTAAAAGTAACTACTGGTTTCGTAAAGAATTGCAAGAGCATAATAATGAATTAATGAAAAAAAAAACAATTCAATATTACATGAGTTTCCACCAGAAAGAGGATGGGTAGGTAAACAAAACCAACTCATAAATAGCCCTGGTATGCTACAAACATCGGGCTAAACTCCGCCTACATTGAGCTGGCCTGCAACTTTTGTTGTTCGACTATTCTCCAAAAAAAAAAAAAAAAACAAGTGTTGACATGGTATTACTCAGATGCTCTCAAGACAAAAATGAGGATCACAAGCCACAATCCAAGTTGTGGTTATCCTTGGTACATATGAATTTGCCGTTCTTCGAAATCTCAACAGCTTCCACATTCTCCAAATCATAAACAATTCAATATAACAAAAAAAAAATTAAAAGTTTTTTTTCCCCTGGAAGGGCATGGGGTGACAAATCATTTAACCAATAGGTAAACTATCCACAGAGGTTTATTCCACTCATTCCGGGATCATTCAAATGCTTTGCAAATTCCCTATGAAACTTAGGAAGGCATAAGCAAAAAGGAGTATACATAACAAGTCTCAAAAGAAACCCACCCAAATTTCTTTTGAGTTCTTACCAAAATACAAACTTTAGAAACCCAAATTGTATCACAGCACTAATTAACTGTTTGATAAACCCTAAATGTTCTCTAATGGAGTTAATTTGAGACCATCCATACTCATTCGATCACAACGAACAACGGGGTTCTTAACAATTTGAAACTAGCAAATCCTAGAATTTAAGCAAAACCAGAAACCCAATTTTAGGGAAATTAAAATTGGAAAGATGGTGACACAGAAAATAATCACGGAAGCTAGAAGAGAACATACCTTGTTGCAGGGGAAGAAAGAACCACTTCACTTCACTCTGAGATTCCAGAATCAAGAAAGAATGATCGGAGCTAGGTTTTCTTTAGGGAGACTGGATTTTTTTTCCAGATACAATGAGAAAAAAGTGGTTCTTTAGCGCGCTTGAATCCCAAGTGGTGACATTGACAATGTAGATGATGATCATGGTCTGGGTTGCACTGACACGGACTCGGCGACGCGGACGCGGACACGACGCGACGCGGACGCGGACACGGACGAATGTTGAAAAAACTAGGACACGGACACGTATATACATATATTTATATAATAATTATATATGTAGAGCCTTACAATTTCTATGTGTAAAAGATTGAAAATGTTATAATTATATGTAAAATTCGTTATAATATAAGGGAAAAAAACATCATAGAATAATGGTTAAGCGTGTAATGCCTTAAATTTGAAGATTTAACGTTAAAATTGTACGAGTAGAAAATCTGCGTAGGTACACAAGGTTCTACAGCCGTCAGATCTACTCATACATACAGTTATTTAACATGATTCCGTGGTAAAACAATACCGAAGACACACAAATAACAGTAATCAAAGACCTAATGTGTGAAGATTTGTATTTCAATGTTGTAACTACATGGATTATAACCCTAAGGAGCCAGAGGAGATACAGACCTAATCCCACTCTTGCCGCTTAGGTTTTACCCAAAAGAATCCAACCCTTACAATGTTTTCCAAGCTCGCCTTATATAGGCCGAGCTTGGGTGGTTTACAGCTAATAAGACAAGAGACTCAATCGTGGTGGTGTCAGTCCTTGTCGAGTAAGGCGGTTCCTTCGGTGGTGCTCTGAAGATGGGTCTGGGACTTCGGTCTCTTGGTGCGGACTGAATCCCTTTCTTCCGAGTCTTCGCTCGTCGTATTTGGTCTCGTTCCTCTTCGGTTTAATCCGAGGCTTCGCTGCCGGTTCCTTCGAAGTGGTTTTGCTTCTTGGATGTACGACACATGTCCCGAGGGGTTTTACCCTCCACAGTTTGCCTCTTTCCTTGTCCGAAGATCGAGGATGTTCGGAGAAGGAAACTATCCTGGACCTTGTCCTTTTCGACACGTGTCCGGTATTTTAACTTCCTTAGCCGACACATGTCGCTTTTAATGGTTTCGAAATCTTCGCCCTTTCTACCTTTTACCGGCTGCGCCGGTCTTGTGTCTTTTTATTTAAACTTTGCTTGCCCTCTCTTTTCCTTCTATAGTCTTCTGTAGTATTTTTAGCGCTCTCGATTTCTCTGACTGCTCCCCTTTGGATATGTTACCTTGTTTACAATAAGCTTTCAGAATTACTTATATTCTTCTTGGACTGTTTTTTCTTTGAGCTTTCCTTTGTTTGTCAGGCCCCTGAAAGGAACATGCTGTCTGGTGGTGAGTTTCCCCGGAAGATGGTAGATCCCCAGAAATTTACTTGGGAAGAAAGAGCCAAATTCTACGGCTTTGATGCGAATCTTTTCCCTTGCCAGAGTTTGGGAAAGGTCAATTTGTCCCCTGAATTGCTTTCTTCTCATCAGTGTAGTGATAGGAAGTTAATTGTCTCCGGTGAGCAGCTTGGCGCCGGTCTTCCGATTCCGTTATATGACCCGGTGAATCCTCTTTTTTATGAGATTTACTCTCAAATCAGTCCTCCTTGTGGCGTGATGCAACTGGACGGGAATTCTATTCGAGTTATTCGAGAGTGGGTTGCTCGTTCGGATGGCAATCTTATTACTATGAAAAGTTTCCCGAGGAGCTTAAGCGCTCACCAAGTTTTTGGACTGTCGAAATTTTTTTCAAATACTATAAGGTAGAAAGGAGCTTGCTTACGCCGAAGGCCCCTTGGGGTGTAAGTCTGGTCAAAGCAGTTGATTCTTCACATGTTATGGGCGACGTGGATCTTTCTGGGTCTAAAACGGATACACTTCTTCGTCATTCTAGCGATGAAGCATGGTTTTCAAAGCCCGTGCTTATCGAAGGTCCTGTTCTTTTTGGCTACGAAGACAAGAAGAAGAAGGTCGAACGAACAAAATTTGAAGAGGACCATAAGCTTTCTGTTGTTGAGTTTTATAAGATTCATTTCTCCGAGGAGGAGCGTAAAAGGTTTCAGGAGAAGATAATTGTTGTCAAGGAGAAGGTATGACGAGGGATATATGTATATATATCCCTTTTTTCTGTTAGCTGCTTTACTGATGTGGTTTTCTTTTCAGAAGCTTGAGCTGGGAAATCCACAAGTTCAGGAGCAGACCAATCACTCGAGGAAGAGGAAAGAACCTTCGAAGTTGGCTGATGAAAGGGGCCAAAATGGTCTAGTGAGAAAACACTACATGCCTCGGTTATTTTCTGGGTATGGATGTCTGCCTCTGTTTTAGAACCTGACCATTGTGGTCACTTTTTAACAGGGTGAAGTGCTCTAGGTTGACGATGGTGTAATGAAATTTTCTTTGTGTGACCCAAGTCGGGAGAAACCTGCCTTTAGTGGCGTGAAGAAGAAACTTGTGAAGACTATTTCCCAAACTGTTGGTTCGCAGAGGCCTACTGCAAAGATTGTTGGCAAAGGTTTAGTTGTTCCTGCCACGTCCGTGGGAAGAACCGATGGCGGGGGTACCAAGGATGAGAAGGTCGAACCTTTGAAGAGGCAAAAAGGAGGGTTTTCAAATGATCTAGCCCTTCGGGACGCTACCTTAGCGACGTGCCCCCAAATTGATGTGTCAACGCAGGGGCCTACTTCTCCTGTATTTGCTGAGGTCCGGGTTGTTGATCCTTGCCCGTCTGGCACAGGCTTTAATCAATATGGCTCCAACGACTGTTTTGTGAATGCTTCGTTGGGTCAATCTTCCCGATCTGCTTCGGTTCCAGGTTCAATTCCTGTTGGTTTTGCACGGAGGCCTTGCTCGGCGGAGGAGGCGCGGAAGCTCCTTGAGCGAAGTTCTATTCCTGGTCCTTATGCGAAGATTTTTCCGAACATTTGAAAGCATATGTTAGGGATCCCCTGAAGTATCTGTTGGATCCTTCGGTAGCTAGGTTTCTTTCTCAAGCTTTTTCTGGCAACTGGGATAGAGAAGTTCTTGCCTCGTCTACTCCCAAGCATCAAGCATTTATTGAAGCCGTGAGTGTGTTTTTGCTTTGATTTGTTCTCTATGTATCGTACGTTTCATGTACCGACTTGGTTTTTGTATGTCTTTTCTCTGTAGCAAAAGCATCATGGAATGTACCTGTTGGATCTGGCTGATGTGCGAGGTCATGAGATTACCCGTCTTGATGCGGATATTCAATCTTTACAACAAGAGAAAAGTGATCTCTCTAAGGATGTGAAGGAGTTGGAGAAGCGTCTTGAAGGTGTTGCTAAGGAGCGGGATGGTTACGCACGAGAGTTGGAAGCTGAAAAGAAGCAAGTTTCGAAACTGAGCACCGAGTTAGTTCTTAAGGGAAACGAGCTCCGTTTTGCGCAAGGTGCTTGTGAAGAGAAGGATGGCAAGCTTTCATCTCTTAACAAGAAAATTTTGAAGCTCCAAGGGCATATTAATGGGGAAGCTAATCGAACGGCCTTGTTCAGCCGTCAACATGGTAGGTTCTTGTTTAGGGATTTTGGCATGCGGCCTCCACACTATGGTAATGGCGAAAATGACCCTGATGCTTCCCTAGAGTCCGATAAAGGACTTGTTCCTTCCGCAGATGTTAAGGCGTTAGTAGCGCAACTGAAGACTGCGAGGGAAAATGATGATCTTGAGGAGATGGGTAGTGAAAGTGGCGAAGCTGACGGTGAAGATGAGAGGAATGGTGACGGACTTTTGGTCGAGGATCTGAGTGAGGACAAGGGTGAGACAATTAAGGGAAATGAGAATGTTAATGCCTCTTTTGCTGATTCTGGGGTAAATGCCAAAGCTCCTGGCCGGTCTGCTAGTACTCCGAGGGTTACTGCTTCACCGATAAGGGATAGTGATGATCCGAAGTCTTCGGTTTCTCAGGCTGGTCCCGATGTTGTTGCTGGGGAAGATGCTGCTATCAAGGAGATTGTTGAGATTGTTTAAGTAAAAGATACCTTGCCCCTATTTCCCTTTTTTCTTTATGTTTGTATGTGACTTGCTGCAGTTTGTTGCTTCTGAATTTTTCTTTAAAAGTGTATTTATCTGCCATTGCTTTGCTTTACTGGCTGTTATGGTTACTTGAGGTGCAACTTCGGGGCTTACTTCGATGTAGGAGATAGTGAACCAAGCTAGTGGGGGCGTACGGATCACCCTTCCCAAAGGCTTTGAGTTACTTGCACTGGTTTCAAGTAAACATTGTCTATTGATAACGTAGGTATCCACTTTGCCTTAGTACTTTAGGTAGGTACCGAAGATATTTGCTTATCTTCCTTGGAGGGCATGGTGGCACCCTGGTAACCTTTGGCCTAAGTAAATGTAGGAACTTAAAAATGGATGCCCCGTTTCACAATAATAAAGCAACACGATGGGGGAGTGCCGGTCAAGGCTGGAGCTTAGACATGGCACTTTTCTCTTATCGCGGCCTAAAGTTCGACCCATCCAAATCTTTAACAGCCCCCCCTAGGCTTAGTTTTTTAAAGAGGTCCCTCGGCTGCGTACTTCGCTGCTTGTTGTGAGAACGAAACAGCTGCCTCGGGGTTCCATCTTCCTCTATAGGTAGATGTTAATCCCATATATCGTCCCCTCGACGCCCAAAAACGTGAAGTCCTCGTGGTCATTTGGTAGTGGGCACGATTGTATCATCAGCTTATGTAGCCTTGATTCAAGGTGCCCACCACTAACGGGGTGTCTTGTGGGTAGAGGACCGTGCCATATAACTCGTAGGGCCCTTACGATTTATATGGTCATCGGCTCTGTGCCTGCTATTCGAGGTCTTTATGTTTGTTGGCGTTTTTGCCTCGGCGTTATATAGCCTTTTTGTTTGTTGGCGTTTTTTGCCTCGGCGTTTACAGCCCTTTTGTTTGTTGGCGTTTTTTGCCTCGGCGTTTACAGCCTTTTTGTTTGTTGGCGTTTTTTGCCTCGGCGTTATAGCCTTTTTGTTTGTTGGCGTTTTTTGCCTCGGCGTTTACAGCCTTTGACCAGGTCATTCTTTTGGAGTTTGATTCGGCGTGCTTGTCGTGTAAAATTTTCTTTTATTTCGATGATACTCGATACATTTTTATGTATAATATTTCCTTATATATTTTGCATTCCATGCATTGCCAAGTCGCAGGCCATCTTTTTCGTCAATTAGCTTGTATGCTCCTTTTCCTGCCTTCTGCTTGATTTTGTACGGCCCTTCCCAAACTGGTTCCAGTTTTCCTGCGTTTCCTTTTTGGTATGGCGGTATTTCTCGCAGTACAAGTTCGCCAGGATGAAACTCTCTTTCGATTACTTTTTTGTTGTATCTCGGGCTGCCCGTTTCTGGTAATTAATGATGTGTTGCCGAGCTTCCTCCCTTTCTTCTTCGAGGTCATCCAATTTTGCGTATATTAAATCTGCCGAAAGGTTTTGCTCCCACGCTTTGTACTTATCTGTTGGTATCATTATTTCTGTAGGCAATACTGCCTCGGTCCCGTATGTTAGGTGAAAAGGAGTCATTCCATTGCTCGTCTTTGGGAAGTTCGGAATTCCCATAGTACGTTGTGTAGGTGTTCACACCATTACTTTTTGTGGGGCAGTACTCCTTTTTTCAAGTTGTCCCCTATTGTTTTGTTTGTCGCCTCTGCCTGACCATTACTTTGAGGATATATCGGCGTCGAGGTTCCTAGCCTTACGTTGTATTGATTTAGCAGCTCTTTAACCTCGGCGCTGAGGAATTCTTGGGCGTTGTCCGAGACTATTTCCGCAGGTACTCCGAATCGGTAGAATATGTTTTCCCAGAAGAAGGTAAACACTTCTCTTCATGTCTGATTCCTTAGAGCCTTTGCTTCGATCCATTTGGAGAAGTAGTCGGTTGCAACTATGATGTACCTTTTTTGTCCTGTTCCTGGAATGAATGGACCGACGATGTCTACTCCCCATTTGGCAAAAGGCCATGGGCTCAGCACCGAATTCAAGTTTGTTGCTGGTGCATGGATTCGTTTAGCGAATCTTTGACATGGGTCGCATTTTTGAGAGATGCTTTTGGCGTCGGCATGCATATATGGCCAATAGTATCCCTGGGCCTTGGTTCTCTGTACGAGTGCTCTTGTGCACCACTGTGGGTTCCTGCTTCTCCGCTATGTAGCTCTTTCATTAGTGCAATGCCATCTACTCGGTGTACACACCTTAGCAGTGGTCCCAAGAATGATTGTCGATGTAAGACCCCGTCTATGAGTCGGTAGTTAGCGGATCTACTGGTTACTTTGTGTGCTTCCAGTGGATTGCTTGGTAATTCCCTGTTCTCCAAGTATTTCCTTATGGGTACTCTCCAGTCGTCGTATTCTTCTTGAATGGCCATCACCAATTCCCCTTCTTCGGCTGCTATTGATGATTTCTTTATTCTTCCGATTTCGATGGAGATTATATTTTTATCTGTTACTTTGGAGGCAATGAATGCCAAAGCATCTGCATGCCTATTGTCCTTTCTACAGATGTGTCGGATTTTGAGATGCGGAATTTTCGACATGAGCCTTCTTGCTAATTTCTTATATTTGGATAGCGAATCATTGGATTGGTAACTTCCGTCCAGTTGTCGTACTACTAGTTGAGAGTCCGTCGTTATTCGTGCCTCCTGAATTTCCATGCTGATTAGGCGTTTTAAGGTATGGATCATCGCTTCATATTCAGTCTCGTTGTTAGTTGCTTCGAACTCCAACCGAAGTGCGAACACGGTGCGCTCTCCTTCGGGTGAGGTGAAGACTATGAAAACTTCCCATCTTCCCATCGCTGTTTACCGAACCGTCAATGAAAACTTCCCATCTTCGAGGATGGCACTGTTCTAGCAGGTCGTCAGGCCCTTCGTCATCTTCGACTCCCAAAATTGGCTCTTCCTCGTAGTCTTCTTCTATTGGAAACTCGGCTAGGAAGTATGCAATGATCTGCGATTTTAATGCCGTTCTGATCTCATATTCCACATCATATTGTCCAATTTGAGCGTTCCATCTTGCAATTCTTCCTGCTGCTTGGAGGTTTTTCAGAATGGATTCGATTGGTGTTTTCGTTAGCACAATTACTTTGTGAGCCTGGAAGTATGTCCGAAGCTTTTGCGTTTCTACTACTAGCGCGAGAATCACTTGTTCCAACTTGGTGTAGTTCTTCTCGGCTGGAAAAAGGGTCCTGCTAATGTAGTATTACTGGCTTCTCTTCTTCTTTAGTTGTTACTAGTACTGTACTAATGGCGTCTTTATTCGCGGCTATGTATAGTTTCAAATTTTCATCTTTCTCTGGGCGCTGCAGGGCCGGCAAGCTTGCTAAGTAATTTTTGATCCCCTGAAAAGCGGCCTCCCTTTCGTCCATCCACACGAATTGCTCTCCCTTTTTTAGGATGCTAAAAAAGTCTTTACATCGGTGCGAAGACCGCGCAATGAATCTGCTAAGAGCTGCCAATCTTCCGTTTAAAGCTTGCACATCTTTTATGGTTGTTGGCGATGGCATTTCTCGGATTGCTTGTACCTTTAGTGGGTCTGCTTCGATGCCTGTTTTGGTGACTATATATCCCAAGAATTTTCCAGAGGTCACCCCGAAGATGCACTTTGCTGGGTTGATCTTCATGTTAATTTGTCGCATTTTTTCCAGTATCTCCCGCAGATCTTTCACATGAGTGCCGTCTTTTTTACTTTTGACTAGCATGTCGTCTACATAAGCTTCGACGGTTTTTTTCAACCAAGGACGAAAGATATTCTCCATAGCTTTTTGGTAAGTGGCACCGACGTTCTTTAACCCGAATGGCATTCTGGTGTAACAGTATAGCCCGTTGGATGTCAAGAACGCCGTATGTTTCTGATCTTCTTCCGCCAAAGGAATCTGGTTGTAACCAGAGTAACCATCCATGAAGCTTAATAGCTCGTGGCCGGCTGTTGCGTCCACCATTTGGTCTATGCTGGGTAAGGGATGTGGATCCTTGGGGCACGCCTTGTTTAAATTGCTGAATTCAATGCATATGCGCACTCCTTTGTTTTTCTTTGGTACGATGACCATGTTTGAAATCCAATCTGCGTATTGTATTTTTTTGATAATTCCTGTTTCAATCATCTTATTTAATTCGGATTCAACCGCTGTTTGGTATACGTCTGCTAACTTTCGTGGTCTCTGCTTGAATGGTCTTACTGACGGGTTTATATCTAAGTGATGACATGCCAAGTTGGGGTCTATTCCTGGCATTTCACTCATTTTCCAAGCGAAGACATCAGCATATTCCCTCAGCAAACCCTCTAGTTCATCTCGCTGCTCCTTTGCCATCAATGTTCCGATCTTTACAATCTTTGGATCCTCGCTGGTTCCGATGTTTACGTCCTCGATGGGTTCTGTTGGGGTAAAGTTCGGAGTGTCTTCTTTCATGGCACTGGGGTCCTTCGGTGCTTCCTTCGTGATTACTCCTTTTTTGCCTTGTATTATTTGATTAATTTCTTCGCTGATCATTTTCTCCTTTTGCTGCATGTACCTTTCTCTTCGGTTGCGCCGCGCATTTTTTCTTTGATCGATATCTTTTTCGCGGCATGCTTTTGACTCCGAGCTCTCACCTTTGATTTCTCCTACACCTTCGGGAGTTGGAAATCTGAGTTTCTGATGCAATGTGGAGGGCACTCCTAGGATCCCATGCAGCCATGGCCGTCCCAAGATGGTGTTGTATGGTGACTCTATGTCCAGAACACAGAATGTTGTTTTCAACTCCATCGACGCTACGTACACCGGTAATGAGATGTCTCCCTTAGGTTTTGATGCTCTTCCATTAAATCCATAGATCGTATAATCCGTGGGCACCAGTGGAATTTTTTGGAAATATTCCCTGTATGCCATTCCAAATAATACGTCTACCAAACTACCTGGATCCACCAGTATTCTGGGTACTGTTTTCTTGTTTATGTTTGCTGTGATCACCAAAGGATTATTACTTGGGCCGTCTTCGGGAAGGTCTGCTGCTGAATAAGTTATTGGTTTTAGCTGCCATGACTCGAATTTTCTTGCTTCGGTGACAATCATTATTTATCTCCCATCTTTGTCTCTTTTGTGAATTCTTCCCCCAATGCTGCTGCTTCTTGGGCTGAAGTTTTCCCTTGTATGAATCATTGAATTGCAATGAGCGGTTTGCGCTGATACTTTGTTTTGTGATTTCGTTTTGATGACTTGTCCCGAAGATCCTACTCGCTGCTTCGGAGCCTGGTCAGATTTTGAAGCCATTCTGGTTGTGACCTGTCAGAAAACAAAGAACCCGTGAGGTCCAAGGCGGCTATTGCAGTGTATTGTGTCGACCATGTAAGTCTGTACATTGCAACGGTCTGTACTAGGCGAATTTTAACATAGATCGTATTCGCCCTTTTTAGATATATTCCTAACTGCATATTTTGTCCTTTAGCAAAAATCATCTTTCCTCATGGTTTCGTTTATGCAAGTTTATTTCCAATTATAGCAAAAAATTTGAAAACCCTAAAAAAGATTTTACACACATTTTTCTATAATCGTCTTTTCTTATAGCTAGCCTTTATACAAGATGAAAATCAGCTACCATTTTTGAAATCGGTTTCATCACCCCAAGGTTTTGAAACTCTCAGTTGATGACCTTACCATTTGATGATTTGCTCGTAAAAACCCTTGAACATGCTAAAGCCTTTAAGGATCTTTAGACGTTTAAGATACTGGAGCTTCTTTTTGAAAAACAAGCTTTTGAAGATCTTTTGAAAGGATAAGAAAATATGCAAAAAATTTGAAAACCCGAAAATTCACAGGCAAACCCTAAGTTGTTTTAATCAGTCCCTGTTTCTAGCGCCAAACTGTACGAGTAGAAAATCTGCGTAGGTACACAAGGTTCTACAGCCGTCAGATCGACTCATACATACAGTTATTTAACATGATTCCGTGGTACGAAGATCATAAAAACAATACCGAAGACACACAAATAACAGTAATCAAAGACCTAATGTGTGAAGATTTGTATTTCAATGTTGTAACTATATGGATTATAACCCTTAGGAGCCAAAGGAGATACAGACCTAATCCCACTCTTGCCGCTTAGGTTTTACCCAAAAGAATCCAACCCTTACAATGTTTTCCAAGCTCGTCTTATATAGGCCGAGCTTGGGTGGTTTATAGCTAATAAGACAAGAGACTCAATCGTGGTGGTGTCAGTCCTTGTCGAGTAAGGTGGTTCCTTCGGTGGTGCTCTGAAGATGGCTCTGGGACTTCGGTCTCTTGGTGCGGTCCGAATCCCTTTCTTCCTAGTCTTCGCTCGTCGTGTTTGGTCTCGTTCCTCTTCGGTTTAATCCGAGGCTTCGCTGCCGGTAGTGGTTTTGCTTCTTGGATGTATGACACGTGTCCCGAGGGGTTTTACCCTCCACAAAAATGCTCATATTTTTACTTAACAGTGAAAACTAATCAATAGATGATGTAATATTTGCTAAAAAAAAATCTGTGTTTACCTAATATATATGTAATATATACAAATTAAAACAAAAACCACCTTGTGGTCCAGTGGATGTAAGGGTTGTGCATTATAACAATGGTCTGGGGTTCGATTCCCCGTGGATTCAAAATTTTTGGAATAAAAAGGAAAAGGGAAAAACCTGAGGTCAAATGGTCAGAACGCGTCCAGGATGGTCAAGATGCGTCGAACTGGTGCGTCCAAGTCGTGTCTGTGTGGAACTCACGTGGGACGCGCACGCGTGAGAGTAGTTGGTTTCCCCAAGTGGTGATAGAAGGCTAATGCAAGGGGCACATAGGGCTAGTTGCCAACCAAACTGGTCATAATAAGAGAATTAGAGAACCTAACAAAATTGGGGGACATATGTCACAGTAGTACATTGGTAAAATTCGTTGGGGGCTGACACCAGGGACCTGAGTTCGAAACTCGTCTGCAACGGGGTGAGGGAAATTTTTCTTTATTTCTTTGCCTAACTACCTGAACTTGTAGATAGTGGGATTCGGTATAACTCTCAATATAATCTTTCGAATTATAGAGACAAAAAAACTAAATTGGGGGATGCTCGAATTCGGAGGGGCTTCCCAATATGTCGTTAGGGGCTGACACCAGGGACCTGAGTTCGAAACTCGTCTGCAACAAGGTGAGGGAAATTTTTCTTTATTTCTTTGCCTAACTACCTGAACTTGTATATAGTGGGATTCGGTATAACTCTCAATATAATCTTTCGAATTATAGAGACAAAAAAAACTAAATTGGGGGATGCTCGAATTCGAAGGGGCTTCCCAATATGATGCTAAAATAGGAATATTTTGAAGTAAAAAAATTACCCCAATAAAGTAATATATGTTTTAATACCTAATCTACCCATGATTAATTAGAACCGATACAAATTGGTTAAGTGAATCTTAATTTCGTTAAATTATGATTGGGATTATGATTTTCAAACGAATAAACTGAAAGATCATGGTTAAGATTTTATAAAATTTGGTTAGGTTGTAGATTTTCTTTTTAAAACTTTTTTAAAAATGAATAGTAATTGAGATTTTTTTACACTTTGTTAACGAAAACAAATATGGGGTGCACAACCATATCTAGAAAAGTTAGATGCAAGAATTTTTAGTAAATTAACAAATTTTTATCGAAAACTCGATGAAAAGTCGTCATGGTCAAGCTTAAAACCATGCTGAATTTTCATAAGTCATGACGACGCTAATGGGGCTTTATCACCGTGCTTGCGCGTGTTTGGGAACAAAAACTTGGCTTATAACCCATGAAATGAGCACTCTTTCCAATGACATGAGTCTGGAATAATAGTTCTGTAAACATGCTTTAACGGAGACAAAGATAATCCACCAGCCCTTGGCATCGGCTGGGATTGGTCTTTTGAGAACATGAGTGGAAATTCTTTCCACCTATCTAATGCCTTCCACTTAAATTGGTTGAAAAGAAGCAAATCTCCCTCGAATTTCATTCATGTCGTTATGTAAAAATCGAGTGGGTAATTCCTATGTACATAATATAGTTTCGCTTAATCAACATCTAATAAATAACTAAACGGTATGCCTTTATTCTAAGTTATCATATTTCTAAGGCTGCCTATTTTAATAAAAAGGTGCAAATTTAATGAAAAACAAACAAAATAAATAAAACTTACCCGCTTCGAAATCCTTGGAATAAAATGTATTCGTGGACTTCCAAAAACGTTCTAGTATTATTTGAAGAATTTGTTGTCTGTGGTTTTTTGGATCAAACGTATAGAAATGTTTCCACGGATAGCGCTTGACCCTCAATTGTACTTCTTCAGGAAGATAATCGTACCTCTTGGTTGCTGGATATGTGCCCGTCTGATTGACCTGGTACACCTTGGCCTGTTGTTTGTCTGGGATTGACAAACTCTAGTTCAGGATCTTGTTCCCAGTTGCGGTTGCAATGAGGTTGTCAGATCCTTTTCTTTTGTTTTTTAAAGTGAAGAGAAGATGAGAAGAAGGAGAGCGAGGATGTTGGTGTCGATATTAACAATATCTGTTGAGAGAATGAATCTCGACGTCGAAATAGTTAATATCATCGTCGAAAATATCAATTTCGACCGCGGGTGTTTCTATCTATCGTTCGTAACTCTTTCTCTACCACAGTGGCAAATCGAATTTACCTGTCAGGGTCGTTATTGAGATTTTTTTGCCCCAAAAATTTTTTTTTATGCCCCTTTAAGATTTAATACCTATGAAATATCTTAGTGTTTGTTCTTATAATGACAATGCTGGAGTCCCTACAATTGTCTAAAATGTTCTGAGAACATAGACCGAATCAGAATTTTAGCTTATGGGCGACATATCATATTCATGTATTGAAAGTGCAAAAATATTAGTTGGGCGGCCGTAGGGCGTCCGATTTTTCAATGTTTTGACTATCTTTTGGTTTACAAAAATTATAAATCGCCAAATATTTGAGAATACGTCCAAATGCGATTGAAATCTAAATCGTCAAATATTTGAATAAGCATACTAAAGTATGATATTTTTCATTCGTCTTCATAACTTATCAATTCCAGAAAATACCAGTCATGTATTTTATTTAAAGAGAAAATCTCTCATTCGACAGATAAAATTCCAAACAAGTTAGAGCATAATACTCATTTATTTAAGTCCTAAAAAAGAAACAAATTAAAAAACCCTATGTGAAATTCCTTTTTTTTTGTTGCCCTCAAACCTTGTTGCCCCAAAGCTTCACTTTCCCTGCTTACTTAGGCCAACTCCTATGGTATGGATGCAAAAGCATCCATATCTTAATGATCATCAGCAATATGTGGATTATCAGCAACTTGTGGGTGTGAAAACCCACTATGGTAAATAAGAAAAAAATCCATCTGATTGCTAGATGATCGGATAATCCCTCCTTCTTCTTCTTTCAAAAGTGAAAAACTAACCATATCCGGCTATCCCTTGACCGGATAGATAAAAGAATCAAAAAAAAATAATATCATCCGGACACTTTGAGACCGGATGGGGTATCCGATCATTGGATGTCCGGATGGACTAGTCCACATAGAATACCTCAAATTTGATGCTTACCCTCTGAACATCCACAAGTTGTGGATTAAAACTGGTCCATAGTGGCATTTTTTTTTCCACTTTAATCCATATCTTATGGATTGTCACTAAGATTTGGATCATTTTTTTCTCCCACAGGAGTTGCCCTTAGGGCAACTTCTATGGGAGAAAAAATCATCCATATCTTTGTGATACTCCATAAGATATGGATAAAAAGTGCTACTATGGTGCTTTTTTAGATCCTCAAAACACTATGCCAAGATAGAACCCCTCAAATTTGAGGTGGTTGCTATGGATTGTCCATCCGGTCATTTAAAGGTCGGATTGATTTTTTTTTCCCTTTTTTTTCTCTATCCGGTCAATCAGTGACCGGATGTAATAATAAAAAAACAAAAAAAAATCTATCCGGATTTCCTATGGCCGGATGAAGATTTTTTTTTAAACTTTTTACAATTTTATAATATTAAACTTGATATATGTGGGATCAGTTGATAGATTTATGGATATATAAAAAACTTCCATAGTAGAGAAAATCTCCATATATATCTGATTATCCATATATATAGGGACTCTCAGAAAGATATGGATGTTTATGCATCCATACCATAAGAGTTGGCCTTATCAGGGCTAGCCTGTCCAAGTGGACAGACAAATTACTTGGTTTGCCAAAGGGCCTTAAACGGCACAACCACATCTCGTTTATACTGTTTGACCAACATCACGGTGGCAAAATCCAGATCCCGACTTTATCTTTTTCTGTCTGCGAGAGGGGGTTAAGTTCATCGCAATGTATTGATATATCGTCACAAATCAAGAAGACGGTTCCAAATCCACAGATGATAATGGCGGGAAGACCTAATTCTTCATATGGCGTTGAAGTCCAGCAGAAGAAGAATTCAGGTATTTCTATTTGTGGTTTCATCTTTCATATTCTCAAATTCATTAAACCCCCAAAATTCCATAAAACCCTAGGTCAATTCATCAGAGGAAATAGATATTCATAGTACTTGCTCATCTTTAATGGTGTTCGTTATTAGAAAAAGTGAGATAATGTTAATGTTTCAATCGTTGACATTTTCTTTCTGTAATGTTTCAGGTTACATCAAGAACCTCCCCTATGATATCTTGTTAGACATCATCTCTCGGTTGCCGGTTGAGTCTGTCTTGGAGTGCAGATTAGTATGTAAAAAGTGGCAGAAGCTCCTCCGTGGTAGAAAAAGTTTCTTCACAGATATGCATGTTAGGTGCCAGCTTAACCAACTTTACGGAGGAGGTGATTCTGATAAGTTGGACATGGGTCTCCTCTTTTCTTGTGTAACAGATGATACCTGGCATGTGTCGCTTTTCCACGGAGGATTGTATAATGATAAAATGGTTACTGATTTTAAGTACAAATTCAAGAAGACAGTCAAAAAGATCAGACATCCTCCAATGCACCACAAATTGGCACAACAGTATATGCTTGGGTCCTGCAATGGGTTGGTTTGTCTAGGTAGAAACCACAGCCAAGTTGTGGACCCAATCTACATATATAACCCTGTCACAGGAGAATATGCAAATCTTCCGAAATTCGTCGTACCCAAGGAAAGTCTTTTTCCTCGCATTGCTAGAGGGTTCGGATATGTACCTTCTACCAATGAGTACAAGATTGTAAGAATATTCTATCCTCGTCATAAAACAGCGGGGCAGGTCCATGTATACACACTTGGTAATGGTTCTGGGTGGAGAACAAAGTGTATAACCTTCCCATATGTGAATTATGATGTACCAGCTTCTTTTGCAGATGGATCTCTTTATTGGTTTCACGAGCTAAAAGTTTACGCATTTGAT
Source organism: Papaver nudicaule (assembly GCA_023529015.1). Taxonomy (NCBI): domain Eukaryota; kingdom Viridiplantae; phylum Streptophyta; class Magnoliopsida; order Ranunculales; family Papaveraceae; genus Papaver; species Papaver nudicaule. The sequence goes on along the minus strand of JAJJMA010155068.1, from coordinate 103,423 downwards.
CTAGCTAAAGAAGAGAAGCGAATGGTTCCATCTCCTCCTCCTTGTCAGACTTATGCCTTAGGATCTTCGATAGATGATAATTTTGGCATGGTAGTGTTAAGAGGGAAGTTGTGTTTTTTCCATCAAACATTGAACGCGCCCCATATGGAAATATGGTCATTGAAGAAGACAGATATGAACGAGAGCTGGTGCAAAGATTTCAGTATAGTGTATGAGAAACAAGAAGTAGGACAACATATTAAGCGCTTTTGGCCGATAATAGTTACGAAGAACAGTGAAATCATATTAATGAAAGAGTACAACAGTATCCATTGTTATGATCCTAAAACCACAACGTGGAAAGAGATCGTGGCTGATGATAATGATTTTTATCTGAGCGGTATCTGGGTAAATTCCCATGTGAATACTTTTGTATCTCTGAAAACAATGGGAGCAAAGTCGAACAAGAAAAGTTGCAGGATTAAGATGATTGGGAGGAAACTCGAACAAGGAAAATTACAGGAATAAGCTGGTTGGCCAACTGCCGATGTCACTATAGTAAAAAGTCAGGAACTCAGGAAACTTGTTTTTAATTTAGGTACATTATTGTAATTTCCAACAGATAGCAGAGAATCTGCAGTGATTAGCGGGCAAAGCAACTGCTGAAAACAGGTACCCTTCTTTTGAATTTTGAAGCAATACTCATTTATTTAAATATTTATATGCGTTCCATTTGATTGGATAACATGGACCTCGTTATTAATGTTAAACTGTTGACAGTTATAACTGTTACTATGTGTTTATATCATTATTCCAACTTTATGTGAATGTTTTTATGTGCAATCACACTTTCCAACAGTAAGATTAACCCCTGAACTAAGCACGCTGCAGGAGTACCAAAATCGAAAGGCTTCTACCTGCACTATTATTATCACCAGTAACCTTTTTCAACAAACTAGGAAGGTTACACTTAGGGGCTAGAGCATACTGTTAGGGACTACGAAAGGAGTCTCATTGGACTTGTCTTTCTTAAGTTGCAATACTGCAGGATATGTGTCAAGGTGTCTATACCATTTCCCGGCAGATCAGTTTGACTTGTTTTCATGTCCTACAGTATTTCAGCAGTGAGAATAAAATAAAATTTGTAATGAAACATTTGGTAGTGTGTATGAAATGATCCATCAAGTGTTTTCATTCTTTCATGCCTAATATCTAAAGCAATAACCCCTGAACTAAACATACTGTAGGAGTACCAAAACCGAAAGGCTTCGACATGCACGATTGGTATCATTTTATCGACATTAATATAGCTTCGCCATCCACAACTTTTTTCAACAAACTAGAAAGGGAAAATATCTCCATGAATCCAGCATTTATATCATAGGTGGTAGTATTCACAGAGATGATTTAGGTTTAGTTTGATTTTAATTATGACTTGGAAGGATGTTTATGATTTGGTTTTAGCCTTACCCCAACTTGATTGGGACTAAATCTAAAGGCTTAGTTGTTGCTGCATTGTGATTTTGGTTATAAAATTTCTTACTTGTAAAGCAAAACCTTTGCATTAGATTTGTGATAAAAAAAAATTGGTCACCATCTACCAACAGTCAGATGACCAATTTCATGTGCTTCATATATCTCATTCTTTTTTCCATATAAACCAAGCTTTATATTGTTTAGCACATCAAATTGGTGAATTTAGATATATGTTGTTTTCTTTTTCCGCTAATGCATGGCTAATAACCGTGTACTAGGGCAATTGACAAGGTATTATAACTGACAACGGTGTTTCTGCGCTTTTTGTGCTTCTGGTAATTTTTGTCAACAACAGACGTTAATGGCATCTGGAATGAACCTTACTATTTTTTGCGGAAATTTAGGTAGTATTTCCTTCGTGAGAAATGCTATCGCCTATTTTGCTCACCTAGGTAACAAATAGGACACACTCTCCTTGTTAGACGAGGCTTTCAATTTTCTCACCTCCCAAGGGGTGTAAATATTGCTCCGCGCCCTGTGGCCTGGTATACACTGCTTGAGTCTGATAGATGAAAACAATCAAAACTAGATGAAAGAAAGTCAGAATTGGTCAAAATGTAATGGAAAATAGGGTTTTTGGTTGTTAATTATTGTTACCTGAGAGAAACCAGAAAATGTAGGATAAATGTGAAGAATTAGATTATGGGTTTTTTCATGAGCTGCTGTAATTAGGGATCCCAATACTGCTTTTGATCTGAAATTTCTTCTACTTTTTCTTTAAATAGGTGATGGTGATGATAAGAGTACTGTATGTCTCTAGAGTCTAGACACTTACTGTATATATCAATAACTGCTAGCATGTCATTATATCATTAATTCAAACTTTGTGGGAATGCTTTCATGTGCAGTCAAACTTTCCAACAGTAGGATTTTTTTTTTTTTCGAACGTAGGATTAATCCCTGAACTAAACACGCTGCAGGAGTACCAAAATCGGAAGGCTTCGACCTGCTGTTATTATCGACAGCATAAATCCTACTATTTTCTCTCCATGAATCCAGCACCAATCCTACTGTGTTCATAAGTAATATGGTTTACATTGATATTCACCAGCATATCTCTGAACACTCGATTGTTGAAAGAGTTCTTCGTTACACAGATGCTATTTTGCTTGACAAGGAAATAACTGCTATCATGGTTTTTTGCAAAACTGAAGCTCTTCTATTCATTGTGTAAAAAGGATCCGTTGTAATAATAGAAAACCAGCTTACACTTAGGGGCCAGGGCATACTGTTAGAGACTACGAAAGGAGTATGCATTGGCTCACTTTTCTTAAGTTGCAGTACTGCAGGAAATCTGTCGAGTCCTATACCATTTCCCGGCACATCAGCTTGATACGTAGAACCTAAGTTACTGGTTCACTTTTACATCGACCTTTAAAGCTTTTACTAGGCTTTGCCCTAAAATTTTAGAGGTGTAGACGAGAATTTTTATCCATCAACTATTATGAAGTATAAACCCTCTCTATTACTTTGTTTGTGTCTAAAATCTGACACCTCAAATCAGGTAAGCTTCTAGTTAAATCGGGTGAGCTTGTTCCATAATCATTCTGTTGCTTGAACTTTGAAGCTCACAATGTACTGTTTGGATTGTTAAATATTTTTGTATAATCATTCCTCTGTTTACCTCTGCTGAGATACTTTTCCTACATCTGACATACAGTATTTTGCTTTCCCTGCAGGTTTTACCTGAATAATAAATATATTGGATGAAACAAGAAATTTACGGCTGTTTGCTACAGGGTTTAAATATTAGTCTTCAAGAAAGTGTAAACTGAATGTAAGAACCTACTTATTAAATTTTCTAATTTTAAAGTTTACACTTGTCAGAAAGGCTGCTTCTATTGTGGCCCATGTCTCATCCTTGTCAGAAGAGTTATCAGAGCTAACCGGCAAGGAAAGGTTATGGCCATATATGTCATCTAGGGTACCATTATGCATAAAATAACAGTGGGTATACTGAATCTTCCTTCAACTAGTTGGTTGATTTTTCGTAATGACAGTTCCTAGTTGTTGCTAGGTACGGTAGTTTAAAACTGTCACTGCGATTTTATATAATAAAAGAAAAAAATCCAGCCAAAGCTGATTCAGCTGAATCTGAAATATAAAAAGAAAATGAAATTATTATAAAAATCAAAATTAAAACTGATATTACCCGACCACCACTTTATATGAATTCAAGTTTACAATTTCAACAACCTAAATTCCAAGGCTAATGCCATGATCCAGGTTAAAAAAAACTTGTGCCAAGGTTATAACTTATAAAGTGTCAAATGACTACACCCTAGTAATCAGTGTACACGCTATGATTTTCCAGAATCAACAAGGAGAAAAATGGAGTTCTATTATGGCTCATATAAATTCAGAAATCTGTACTGCTGTGAGTCTCTGACCCTTCTCACCATTCTACTTCAGTTTGGGATGAAAAGGTTAAGGATTTTCATGGCGTCAACCAATTCTTCACATGGGGCGTTGTTAGACGCTCCATCGACATTTAACTTACCAAAAGGAGAAAGTAAGTTTCTATTTTTCATCAGGTTGTAAACCTAAATAAGGACTGAAAAGGGATCTTCGTGGTTCTCATAAATGGTGAACAATTTGCTCGAGTAGAATCTAGCTAAAGTTTGACAATCTTCAAGTCCTCCAGGCATAGACATTTCCAGTTCTTTAACAGACTTCTTCAAGTGACCTTTGGGATTATTGTCTGTTAGAAATTCAGCCATCTCACTTCCCCCTGCAATAAAATGTGAGAGAAAATGTATTATTAGAGAACTTTCCGAAATATACATGAAAAAGAAGCAAGCGGTGAAGCACTCCATTTCTAATGTGATTGGGCTAATCAGTTTAGTGATACAGACATAAATAAATTATGCTTATAAGTAGTATGCAGATGAGACAGTACAACGTGAAAATACTTGTAAGTAGTAAAGAAGACCACCCCAGCCCCTTAAAGCCGTCAAAGTCTCATCAAAACGACAGGAGATAAGTCGCAAACAACATTGTCCCTTGAAAAATTATTAAAAAGCTACAGGTCATCCCGCTGAAAAAGGTCAGCAACATCATCTTATTACAGATTGACTAAGATAGTGCTCAGCTAAACACAACAAAATAAAACTGAAGTGCCCAATCTCTAAGTCAGAAAACTTTGACAGCATTTTAGCAAGATAAACTTACAATGTTGGTTTCAACCGAAGATAAACTTACAATGTTGGTTTCAACGGAAAATTTATCTACTCGTAACCCGTCGATTCAATCCATCTGTAGAAAGTTAAGTTCAGACAGGTGTAAACCATAAAATTTGCAGATAAGCTTCAAACAAAGGAAATTTCAACGAATTATAACCTGCAAAAATCTTGGCTTTCTTGTAATCACCTCGAGCTTTTCAACATTTTCCTGCAATGCGACATAAGCTGGAGCACATATAAATCCAACTTGTCTCATCCCACCACCTAAGGTTTTCCTCAAAATTTTAGCCTAATACACAGTTGCATATGAATTAGTCCAATGTTCTCTGACAGAGAAAGAAATTCTGCTATTAATAGATATGCTTATCAGTAATACCTTGGCGATAAAATTCTTTGAACCAACAATTACAGACCAATAGGAGCACCCAGACCTTTAGAAAGACATCTGGATCACATGCAAAAAAACACACAAGAAAAAGGAGAGTCATATCTAACTACGACAGACGGATTGAAATAAAAAGAAAAATAGCTTACTAAATAATACTCCTACAAGTTTATGAGTTTCAGTGCTAGA
>JAJJMA010155068.1:42767-58361 GCA_023529015.1 Papaver nudicaule | reverse complement strand
TTGCAACTTAAGAAAGACAAGGCCATTGAGACTCTTTTCAAAGCCCTAACAGTATGCCCTACCCCCTAAGTGTAGGCTGGTTATCTATCATAAAGATAAACCACTTCCTACTTTGTTGAAAAAGGTTACTGGTGATAATAATAGTGCGGGTAGAAGCATTTCGATTTTGGTACTCCTGCAGCTTGCTTAGTTCAGGGGTTAATCCTACGGTTGGAAAGTGTGACTGCATATAAAAACAGTCACATAAAGTTGGAATAAATGATATAAACACATAGTATTTTCAAAAAAAAATAAAATATAAACACATAGTAACAGTTATAACTGTCAACAGTCTGACGTTAATATTTAATAACGAGGTCCATGTTATCCAATCAAATGGAATGCATATGAATATTTAAATAGATGAGTATTGCTTCAAAATTCAAAAGAAGGGTACCTGTTTCCAGCAGTTGCTTCACCGCTAATCACTGCAGATTCACTGTTATTTGCCTCCTCAATTCCCCATCACTCCCTTATTGCCGCATCTACTTCTCCTTGAAACAAAGGTGTGCATATGTGGAAACACTTGACGAGATATAACTGTCAACGTGCGGATAATGGGACTCAGAAAGTGAAAATTGTTGGATGCCGATGAATCTACTATAAAAGCTGTAGCTGGTGGTATGGTATAGCCACTCTACCCAAGCTATAGCAAGTTACAAGAAAGCTAACCAATGGGTTATCCCCCTGCATTAACCTAGGGTTCCAGTTTTGCTATTTGAATTCAGGCAATAAATCCCTATAAAATTAAAATATGACTTTACCTGACTTCATCTTCTGGACTCCAGCGCCATATGTAAAATTAGCTCCTCCTGCCATCATAATCTGTAGATCTGCAACCATCTTCTTGATTTGTGGTTTACTAATACAGACAAGTGACTTTAATTCCTCTCTGCTTTCTCTAGTCTTTACGAAGCGATGAACTTCTTCTGGAGATGTCGCGATGTCTAAAATTCCCTAGAGAAGATGGTGATAGACCCCTATCTTACAATCACTATCAAGATTGAAAAGAAACAATCATGCTGTTGGTTGATGTAACAACTAGTTTCATATACAGTAAAAATGCCAGAGCATAATCCAATTGAGTAATGCACCAGGAAGAGGACGGATAGGTAAACAATTTCACTTCATAAAGAACCCTAGTATGCTTCAAACATCAGGCTAAACTCCCTACATTGAGTAGCCCAATCTTCTTATTTCTGCGACTTTTCTTCCTCGAATTCTCTCCTAGTGATCTCAACGAAACAAAAGAATTGACATGGGCAATAACCCAAATATTTTCAATAAAAAAATCAGGATCTTCAGCCACAATCTCTTTCCAAGATGTGGTTTCAGGGTCATAGCAATGGATAGTCTCATAGTTCTTCGTAAATATGATTTTGTTCTTCGTAACCATTATCGGCCAAAAGAACTCAACACTGAATTCCTTCTCGTATACTATACTGAAATATTTGCACCAACTCTCCTTCATATCTGACTTCTTTAATGACCATATTTCCATATGTGGTGCGTTCAATGTTTGACGGAAAAAACACAAGTTGCCTCTTAACACCACAAGTCCAAAATTATCATGCACCAGAGACAGGGCAAGAGTGTCACAAGGAGGAGACAAAACCATTCGCATCTCCTCTTTAGCTAAATCAAATGCGTACACTTTTAATTTGCGATACCAGTAAAGAGATCCATCTGCAAAAGAAGCCGGGGGTTCATAATTCACCCATGGGAATGGTGTACTTTTGGTTCTCCACCCACAACCACTACCAAGTGTGTATACCTGGACCTGTCCAGCCATTTCACGGTCAGGATAAAAAATTCTAACAACCTTGTACTCATTTGTTGAAGGAACATAACCAAACCCTCGGGCAACACGGGGAAAAGAACTTCCTTTATGTATGATTAGTTTCGGAAGATTAACATACTCTCCCGTGGCAGGATTGTATACGTAGGTGGGATCAACACATGGGTGGTGGCATCTATCAAGACAAACCAACCCATTGCATGAACCAACCAAATATTGTTGCGGAAATTTATGGTGCATTGAGGGATGCCTGACCTTTTTAAGCGTCTTCTCAAAATCATATACGTCATCGGTGTTAATTTTATCATTATAAATTCCTCCGTAGAAAAGTGACACCTGGTTCGTGTCTGTTGTACCACAGAAGAGGAGACCATTATCAGCATCACTCCCTCCGTGAAGTCGGTGAAACTGCCGGCTAACATGCATATTTGTGAAGAAACTTCTTTTTCCATGGAGGAGCTTTTGCAACTTTTTGCAGACTAATTTGCACTTCAAGACAGACTCAACAGGTAACCAAGACATAATTTCTAACAAGATATCATCGGGGAGGTTCTTGATGTGACCTGAAACATTACAAAAAAAACAAAAGGTCAATAATTGTAACATCTAATTAGTGTACAAAACAGCTTTAAATAGAAGCCAGCCCACGTGCTTGTGCATACATAGGCATATGTTAATCTGGCTTACAACAGCAAAAGTGCTTCCGAGTTCTGGCGCCAGGAACACAATTATTAGAGCCCCTTTGCTGCATTTTTACCATAAGTTCTACTCTTTTAACCTCTTTCAATTTTTACCAGGAACTCAATTACTAGAGCCTCTAGATTTTTATTATGGATTTCATTTGTTGGAATGAATTTGGGGACAATGGCATCACATCTGCAGGTACCACCAGCGACAGTAGTTCAGTTTAGATGCCGATGAATCTACTGTAAAAGCTCTAGCTATAGTGGTAGGTAGGGTATAGCCATTCCAATTGATCAACTCCAAGCTATACCAAGTAAGCTACTACAATGGCCATTGCAGTATTTACATCATGAATGCTGTAATCACCAAGGGGATTACAAAACCGAATGAAGGTCTAATAAAAATATAAACAGATATATCTTTTCTTGGATGAATATACCTAGGGTTTCAATTCAGGCAAATGAATCCCTATAATTGAGATCAATTGAGAAAGTGGTACTGTGATTGACAGAAGAAGAAATTGAAATTGAAATTGAAATTGAAATATGATGTTACCTGAATTCATCATCATCTCCCCGCAACCGTCTTCCTCCCCTTTCCTTTTCTTCTGGACTCTGGAGAACTGCTTACTTCGGGTCTATGGTTAAAAATCGCGATGAAGTGGGTATGGGACTGGTCCGCAAACTGGACTCGGATGGTTTTATACCCAATGTTCCTTTTGCGTGGGTATGGGCCTGTTCCGCAACAGTTTCATTTCATTGTCATAAAATTTTCATGTGCCTCACCAAAGCAACTGAACCTTCTGACAAGATTGATGGTTAAAAATGATTGAGCAATTTCAGTGCCGAGACCTAAAATCAGGAGCAATAAATTTTGCAGATTGGTATTTCCAACCTGACGGAATGGGTTGCCCAGATTCACTCCGAAAGGCTTCTAGGCATCACCTGCAAGACCTTGGACCAGCTTCCCTAATTGGTGAAGGGGAAGCCAAATGTCCTAGTTGATAACTTGTTTGTTTTCTGAAACACAGGGTCCTGGAGATCACAAAAACTAGAACAAAATAAAAATGTGAGAACATAGTCTTCTAATCGAGCAAACAGTTGCATCTACAAATTCATTTCCATAGTACTTCTCCAAAAATTAAAATAAGAAAATCAAAATTACATAAGTTTTTCCCTGGAAAAAGGATGGGGTGACAAATAATTCAAACCCATAGGTACACAATTTCACTCCATGAATAACCATACAATGCTCCAAACGTCAGGCTAAACTCCCTATATTGAGTTGACCAATCTTCTTAGTCCTGCAACTTTTCTTGTTCGACTTTTCTCCCAGAGTTTTCAAAGAAACAAACGTGTTCACATGGGAAGTTACCCAGATACCGCTAAGATTAAGATGAGGATCTTTAGCCACAATTTCTTTCCAAGTTGTGTTTTTAGGGTCATAGCACTCGATGGTATCGTAATCCTTCACAAATATGATTTTATTGTCATCCGTAAGTATTATCGGCCAAAAATCTTCTTCATCTTTCTTCTCATATGTTATAGTGAAATCTTTGCACCAGCTCTCATTCATATCTGTCTTCTTCAATGACCATATTTCCATATCCGGTGCTTTCAATGTTTGATGGAAAAAACACAAATTTCCTCTCAACACTACAAGTCCATAATTATTATCCATCGGAGATCCTAAGTCAATAGTGTGACAAGGAGGAGGAGATGGAACCATTCGCATCTCTTCTTTAGCTAAATCAAATGCATAAACTTTTAATTCATCGTACCAATAAAGAGATCCATTTACAAAAGAAGCCGGTACCTCATAATCCACTTCCGGGAACGGTGCAGTTTTAGTTCTCCACCCACAACCACTACCAAGTGTGTATACTTGAACATGCCCAGTTGGTGATTTATAGTCGGGGTAAAAGATTCTAACAACCTTGTACTCGTTAGTAGAAGGCACATATCCAAACCCTCGAGCAATACGCGGAAAAGAACTTCCTTCTGGTATGATTAATTTCGGAAGAATAACATACTCTCCCGTGGCAGGATTGAATATGTAGATGGGATCAACACGTTGGTGGTAGTATCTACCAAGACACACCAATCCATTGCAGGAACCAACCATATACGATTGCGGCAATTTAAAGGGGAGTGGAGGATGTCTGACCTTTTTAAGTGTCTTCTTGAACTCATACTTATCATCGGTATTAATCTTATCATTATATAATCCTCCATAAAAAAGTGAAACCCGCCAGCTCGCATCTGTTGTACAACCGAAGAGAAGACCCGTGTCTAATTTATCACCAACCCCTCCGTAAAGTTGGTTAAGTTGGCGGCTAACATGCATAAGCTTTTGCAACTTTTTGCAGACTAATTTGCACTTCAAGACAGACTCAACAGGTAACCAAGACATAATTTCTAACAAGATATCATCAGGGAGGTCCTTGATGTGACCTGAAACATTTCAGATAGAGAATGTCAACAACTGTAAAATTTAGACACGAGCGACACAAATTACTACACCCAACATCTATGACATCACCATCACAGACAGTTACCGTAAAAACAATTTTGTTCAAAAGCCTACATTCTTATGGATCTATAATGTGGTGCTTCTGTGTTCACAAGTTATTACGATCTCATATGGTAATAAGTCAACAACTCAGGTGTTCAGAAAATAAAATGACCAGGGGATCACAAAATACAGATTAATCCTAGCAAAGTTCTAATATAATCTAAGATCTCATGACATCTAACGCACTTTCCCCAACATCTGCATTTCGTGTACTTGAATCTGACCATCATGATACTATAATGACCAGGGGATCACAAAATAAGAATGATGGTCTAATAATGAAAACCATAAAAGAGGAGATTGAGAGTGTAAATATGAATATAAATAGATATCTTTTCTTTGATAAAATAATGTCATACCCGACTTCTTCTTCTGGACTCCAACACCAGATGAAAAATCAGCTCTTCTCATCATCTGTGGATCTACAACCATCTGTCGATTTGTAGTTTATTATAAAGACCGTGACCTTAACTCCCACTCTGCTTTTATAAAATGAATGAAAAACATCAGTCAAAAGGAATATATTACCAAATTTGAAGCTTATCTTAACGGAAATTGGTGGCCACAGAGGATGGGGAAGAAAAAAAGGTAGAGTTTTGAAAGAGGAAACACACCAAAACCAGTTTAAAAAATCTCAAACATCTAGTTGGTTCTAAATTTCTTGTGGTGGTTTCCCGTAGTTGTTCTGAACCAAGACTTTACGAGCCAACATTCCCAAAGCTAATATATTCAACAGAAGCAACACTGCAGGATAGATTACTTCCTCATTTAAGATGTTTTGCTGGCAAAACGTCGTTTACAACCAATTATCAGTCACAGGGCTTACATTTATGCAAGAGTGAGCACTTATGAATGAATAAAATTGAGAATAAAAGACTATTACACGGTCACACAAGGATACGTGACGGTATACAAGGTACTGAGTAGGCAAAATAAGCAACACCGAAACCCGTAGTATAACTAATTTATTCCCTTAACCATGAGTAATACATTCCCTGGCCTAATGGAAAAGTAATGAGGCTTAACATAGTCAAACGAAATACATAAATGAGTATAGTCCCAAATGGAGTTGAATGAGTGTTCAAACAAACTAGATCTCAAATAACTTCGTGGTACAAGTATTTACGGACGTGGCTTGGTTCAAACTAGTGTCTGGTTTCCGAAATTCCTACTAGTACTTTGCTTAGTTAAATTTCTGCGATCACTACTTGTTTTTTACCAGTACTTATCAAAGGAATCTCAATTTCACTATGTTAAAGTTATTGTTATTCTATGGGTGTATTGAACCCTATTGACTTTGTCCATGTAAAGCTTCGTGGCTAATCCTAGACCCCAATACCAGATTCCACCCATTCGGGTATCAGTCACTCAGATGTTTTGCAACTTATTACGAAAACATAAGCGAAAAAAAAGTACATAACAAGTCTCTAATCTAGATGCTCCATATATGCATGTAAACAACACAAGAAAACCAACCCAAATTTCATTTGAATTCTTACTAAAATACAAACTTTAGAAACCCAAACTGGATTACAACACTGCTATAACACTAATTAACTGTTTGAAGAACGAACCCCTAAATGTTCTCTAATGGGGTTAATTCGATACCATACTCATTCAATCTTAAAACTAGAAAATCCTAGAGTAACAAAAATTCCAGTAGAACCAGAAACCCAGTTTTAGGGAAATTAAATTTGCAAAGATGGTGACACAGACAAAATAATCATCGGAAGCTAGACGAGAGGAGGTTGGCAGAGAACATACCTTTTTCAGGGAAAGAAAGAACCACTTCACTTTCAGATTCCAGAACCGAGAAAGAAGCAAACAATTGGAGATTCCGGTAAACCTAATTAATTACCGGAAGATACAACCGGAGCTAGTTTTCTTTTGAAGGACAGTCAAAATTACAGCGATATACTATTGCTTGCTAGTTGCTACCATTTGAATTTAGAGCCCTATGGTGGGCCATAGGCTGCCGATCCTACCTTTTTCTGCACCATACCAAAGCGAAAATGGTTACTGCGGCCCAATTTTGATAGCCCAAAAACAGACCAAAGGAAGAGAGAGAGAGCAGCACAGATCCCTATAACACACAAAACAGCCCCCTGTTATCCAAGGGTGGGGGGTGGCGCCACCTCATGGTCTGTTTTTGGACCATGTCCTTTTGGGCCGCCACCAGCCGCTCCGATGCTAAAGGTCGTCTTTCTACCAATACAAGCAAAAACGTAGCGGTCAATCACCCATCCAAGCTGACGTGGTCATCCAAGTTTTTTGTTCGAATTTGGGGTCCAAGTTTATGTCTGTGATGTATGTCAGAATATAACCTACATGGCAAATACAAATAAAATATAACCTTTTTACCTAAAGTTCATCTTCAATGCATAGGGTCTTTGTTGGGACAATCGGCTCCTTGACTAAGCCAATCGTCTCGGTTCAGAGCTATCTACATGCTAGTTAAACTTGCGGAAACAAACTAGCCAACGAGAAACACTTGATCTCTCGGATTGCTCCATGAACCTCATGATCTAGGATAAGAAAAAATAACAAAGAACCACACACAGATGCAAATCACATACACAAGCAATAAGTAAAGTACTCACGGATTTTAACGTGGTTCAACAATATACACAACGTGTGTATATTGTTTACATCCACCAAACGGCTACGACTTCTTTCATTATTATAGAACCACCAATGAAGTATTACACATATGATTGACATCCTCAATCCATCGACTCACCTCCATGTGACCGAAGAGGAGGTGGTTGTGAAGATTGAAGTGAAAGAAGAATTTGACGACGCTGAGCGGACTGCTGCTAATTTTGTTCCCGTTCTGCCAGTTAACGATCCAGTAGTTGACTTGGAGTTTATTGACGGTTTGACGAAGACCGCGATACTGTTGCAGCTCGTATCCGAAGTAGGTCTCGTAGGAACAGAGGAGTTTAATTTTTTATTTTTTTTATTTTTTTTAGACATCCTTTATTAATGAATACGTACTGTTCTACACCAGTGATGATGCTTGGCTTTTCTTTTTTATCGCGGCGTCTTTGCTTTGTCACTATTCTGTCTTGTTATCCTTCGTGCTTCCGTGATTTGGTCGTGGCTTCAGTCTCCGCGAATCTCCATTTCTCCATAGGGTGTAGGGAATTTCAAGTGACGATAGCATAATGAGACTTCTCCTCCTAACTCTTGAATCCACTTTTCCCCCAGAATTGCATGGTAGGGAAATGGCGCTTCGATGATGCAAAATTTTGCAAAAGTCCTTACTGGACTTTCGCCCCTTGGTGATATGAATGCTCCGTATGCATCGTAGATGGTTGTCGTTGGAAAGCTCATGTGTTCATCTAGGAACCCATTTGCAAAAATTGGTCGTAAAACAAAATATTGTGGGTATTTCTGAATGGAAGAAGTAGAACTCTGTTGGTGTTATGGGTAGTGTTATGGTCATAGGTTGTTTTGTCGCTTGCATTCCCTGATTTTCGACTTCGTTTTCGTTCTTTTGTCTGCATAGGTAGACTTCGCTTTTACTGCTTTCAGGAAGGTTATCTTCGCTTCTTTGTGGTCCTTCGGACTTTTGAGCTGATGTTGTGTATTGACCGAATTCTCCTCGACCTATATATATTTCAATTGTATTCCGAAGATGCTTGCAGTTATCCGTGGTATGTCCTCGTGTTTGATGATACTCACAGTAATCTTTATGACCGATTGTCTCTTTCATTTGCTTTCCTTTAGTCGTTGGGTACGTGAAATCTTTCATGTTTACTTCCCTTCATAATATCTCCGAAGGTTGTAGTGTCAAGTCTGAGTACATTATTTCTGGTGCTTTTCCTCTTCCTCCGCTATCTGATAGGGTCGTTCTTTGCCCGAGTCTTTTCTCCAGCTGGTGGCTCTCCGCGGTGTGCTTTTTCGTCTTCGGCGTGTATTCTCCACTACTTGCTGCTTGTGAGGTCTCGCTTCCGCTCTCTTGCTCGTGATTCTTCTCCTGAGTTACTCGTAATTCTCCTCCCTGGGCATGCGGATTGGTCCTTAGCTCCACTGTTAGCAAGGAGGTTTGATTTATGTCATATTTGTAACATCGTTTTTTCGAGCTTCTGATTCTTCGTTCTCCTTCCTAGTCTTTTTCAGGTTGCTTTGTATGGCTTCGTCGTCCTTTGTTTCTTCTGAACTTTGATTTCCCCAGTTCAGGATGCTTAAAATATCGTCGTGGTCTTTTTGTTTCGGGACTAAAGTTGACAGTTGGTCCATGATTCTCTTGTTCGTGTTTTCCTAGCGATCCTTCGTCTTTGCTGATCATCATTGTCTTTCCGTCGTCTACCCCTTGAGGTAGTTGGTGATGAACATGTTCTTGCCTTCTTTGCCCCGCTAGTGGTTCGTCCATATTTTTGATCATTCCTTCACACTACTCGTTTTGAATGCAGTTTGCTGTCGCTTTCTTATTTTTAGCTTGATCTTCTCTGCTGTTTTGATCTTGGTGACGGGAGAAGTCGCTCTTGGTCTCCAAAGTGTCGGCTCGTCTATTCTCTGGTTGCTGCCTTCCTTTGTTGTCCTTTGAAGCTTTTGTTATGCTCCCGAACCTGAGGCATGTAAAAAGAAAAGTTTCCCCGTACTTTCGTACGTACTAGGGGTCGGAGGTATGTTTTTAGTGCTCGAAGAGCTGGTCTAATGGGCTTTTGAACCTGATGTCGGTTGGTTCACATGTGGAGGCATTCCTTAAGGGAAGATGAGTTCGTTTGTTCCTTTGGTAATACAGACTACACGTGGTAGGATCTGTATGGTGGAGATCTGATTCCAACAGGGTCATATAATATTCTTACTTACCGAAGTTTTTGTTTTTTGCCATGTTCTTCGGGTAAAGACCGCCTGGGATCTGATGGTTCAACGAGTCTGATTTGTTTTTTCGTTTTCTATCTTTGGTGAGTATTAGGAGTATCCCCTTTACGCACTATGGGAGGGTTCGATTCCCAATAGCTCAGATCTGAACTTTCTAGAACAAATTTCTGACCCGATCCTTGAGGGTGAAGATACCGACAAAGATGTGAAAGGTCACTAAACGAGTTTTTTTTTTTTTTTTAAACGATGAGTAAAACAATAGTAAAAAACAAGAAAAAGGTTGTGAAGAGTACTGAGAATGAGGTTTCACCTTAACCCGCTAGAGAGTGGGATGAGCCCTCAGTGTATCAGATTTGCCCCTCCGCGATGAAATTTTGACCCAACTACTAGGACATATAACTATTGAAATAAAAAGGTGTAAAAAGCTACCAGGAGACCTTCCACGGCAAGTGAAATACCAAGTAGAGAAGGTAGAAGTTGAAATGGATACCGAAAAGTGAAGTTGCTGAAAACTTACAAGGATACTGGTCCCTGACTCTAGCGCCAAACTGTTGATACTAATTTATCCCATATCACTAATGCTAAATTAACAATAACTAAATAATAAATCAAACTTAACATGAATCCTCATTCCCAACGTCTTCTAAGAGTATGATATCAAGTTGTGGAACTCACTGGAATTTCATTCGACAGAAAGGAATCAAGATGTAGCTTGGAATAAAGTATACGAAAATAATGAAAAACAGAACTAACTCATTAATCAAGACAATAATCTTAACGAAGATCAGCGTAGGAACGCTTCATCTCTTCGGATCATGAAGTATCGATCTTATTAGGTTGATGTGAATTTATACAAGTAAAGATTTTTCTGAATGGTGTAAAGTTCGATCTGCTATTCTGATGTGGGTATATGATTCACGGAGTAACGAAGGTGTTACTACTCGTCAGAGAAGACTCTAACCATGCTACCCATCCGAGAATGTTTTTCGACCCCCCTTTCCTATTAAAAGGGGGTATTTATAGTAAATTCTGGAGAGGATTCCTCTTTGCTATACATGATTTCTTCTAATGTTTTCGTTAACAGCTGGACTTCGTTCACCGCCTTTGTTATTCATTCTCAGACTGACACCTCTTACATTAGATTTAACTTCGGTATGATGTTCCTTCGATACATTGGATGTGCTGGTCCTTATCCCTTTATGTTACCTTTCACCGTTTGTTTATCCATTCATTGATCGACACGTTCCTCTATCCTTCTGCCATAATATAAAGCATCGAGTTGATAGATATAACACGCGTCTGTTGTGCTCAGGCCTATCGGGGCTAGGCTTATCGTAACCTTCGGTTTTCATCATACCTCGCGATGAGGTAAAGTGCGTGGAATATGGCTTCAGTGCTTCGTCTCCGTTTTGTTATCATGCCCCCGATCTTCTGTGGGAGATATGTAGTCATTGATATTTATGTATTTCATTGATATTTATGTATTAACACAAAAGTTGAAATGTTTTAATCAAAATATACAAAATTTAAGGTCACTTTCCTGATTTATTATAAATCCAGTGGCAAAAGTTAAAGTATTTGGCTTAAATACCATTTTTTTTAAAATCTTTTATTATTATATTTTGTGCAATTATTTTTAAGGGCATAGTAAAAAAAATTATTTTTTTTATAATAAAACCTTAGATTAAAACTAAAAAGGGAAAACATAATGTTGTTCTCTTCTAGCGAGATTGAGGCGTGCCTCATTAGTGATTACGGAGGTGGTTGCTGAAATTTAAAGGTTCGGTTGTGTTTAGCTTTTGGACTAAAGCAATTGCAACCATATTAGCTTCCTTAACTATTAAGTTAAAAAGTCTTTGTTGTTAAAAAAAAAATTGGTTCCAGAAACGGCCATGACTCCGGTAAAGGGGAAGTCAAGGTTCAATCCCTACCGTAAAGGTTTGTAGTAGTTGAATAGTTGTATATATAGAGGGGTTTAGCAGGGTTGGATCTGGCAGTGGGCCAGTCCAGCTGGGTGGATTCGGGTAGGGCATGGTTTCGACTTTAACTTATAAAAAAAATGTTTTTTTTGAAGGTTTGTAGGGGTATAATGTTATCAAAGGCACGTGTCAGCATCATGAGGAAGAAGTAGGATAAGAGAAAGAAAGGGCAAAGCATGAAATAAAATCCAGAAGATATTGTACATCAGTGAGTTGTCTTAATCGAATATATCAAAAGGCGTGCGCATAATCAAAGACAACCTGGAAGGCATCGAAAGGGACGACCCGATCAATATCTTCGATGAGGCCTCCGAGGAAAGAGCATCGAAGGATTGAATATCCAGCTCAGCCTCGATGCCATATCGATGTGTATCAACCTACTCGACAGCTTCTGACACCCACGATTGAGTATCTTGTCTTATTAATTGTATCCCAATTATGTATCGATCTATAGAAGGGGAGCTTGGCTCAGTGGTGAGGGTTGTATTTTTTTGGTAAGACTTGGGGAATTCATGAGATTCAACATTTTGTTATTACTCGTTGAATCATGCACTGTACTTCAATGGTATATCTTTATGCGTGATTCGGAATGTCCTTTGAACCTACGTGTTCACTTAAGCTTAACACACAAGGCTTGTCCACGTCTGTTATGATACGTTTATGCGGAACGTTGAACCACGTTGGACCAGATCCCACTTCCACCTAGGATCGCTCTGGCCCGTCCAGCAAAGCCTAGGAAGTGATGTCGACATTGTTAAAGTTGATGACGACATTTGGAAGTAACAATACCTTAAGGAGATTTTCAAAACTAAATGACACATTTCGAAATGAGCTCTTTCCCACGGAGCATATTTGGTAAGCATCATATTTCGAATTAATGAAATATCCAAATATACCTTATGAGTATTATTTGCTTTGATTGCTCTTGGTCAAACATTCAT
Organism: Papaver nudicaule; assembly: GCA_023529015.1. Classification (NCBI taxonomy): domain Eukaryota; kingdom Viridiplantae; phylum Streptophyta; class Magnoliopsida; order Ranunculales; family Papaveraceae; genus Papaver; species Papaver nudicaule. The sequence goes on along the minus strand of JAJJMA010155068.1, from coordinate 45,516 downwards.
TGAAAATATTTTCATTTATGAATTATATTTTTCTTTAATGTAAAAATGCTAGAGTATTAGATCTCATTAAATGCTATGAGTCTAAGTGAGGAATTTCGGAACTAATATGAAAATGTGCTTTAATGAATTTCCGAAATTAAGTTAGCCTCATTTAAAAGCTAAGCCTTAGTCAATATAAATAGGAGTGGTATCTCTCCTGTAAGCTTTATTCCTCTACCAAGATTTTCTTCGGATCTATAGCTTGTGTTTGCCGCTTTTCTTTTCAGTTACCTTTGAGCTTTTGCTCTCAGTCTAGAATTGCGAGAATGTATTCTCTAAGGATCGAGAAGCTTAGAAGTACCTCTGCGGGAAACTAGTTTATGTTTTACTAGTCTTCTTTGTATTGTACTTGTGTTATGTTCTATCACGTCTATCAAACCTTGCGATCTTGTTTATTCTATGGTCCTTCTCTTTTTCAATAAGGCCACTCACGATCGTTGTGATTAGAACATACTCTTTATCTATTAACCTGGATTTTTCAGCAAGCCGCTTTCGGTTTGTGTGCCTAGACTATAGATATTGAGTGGAATCAAGATTGTTGTTATTAGATTTGTTCTTTGCAGGTACATTGTTCTTCAAGGTCATATCATATCGTACTTGCCACAGCTATCTGCTTGATTCCAACTGGGACAAGGTTTCTCTTTCGAGAGTTTTGGTTTTGAAACCTTGATCAATATCTCGAGGAGTTTATTACCAAAGTAAACTTAAATATCCTCGCTCTTGGAGTAAAACGACTTCTGTGAAATATCTTTTAGTTACCAAGGATATCATCTAGCGATTTGACCAGCAACTATTTGGTTGTTGTCCACTAAGGTTGTAATCGTCTGTTGGAGGTCGGGTAGCGATAGTCCTCGCGACGGGATGTGAGGCAACTCTTGCAGTAAACGACGTTTATTTGCGTAAGAGAATACATGTGCGTGACCACCTTGCTGTGGTTGGAGGCGTAGGAATACTGATGGGAAATCTTTGTGACTAATAGTCGTATTAGGGTCATATTGTCTGCACCAGCTAGTCCGAAGTCTGAGAGTAGGTGTGTTGGCGGCTTAATTCTTAAGAGTAATCAAACTGGACGAGGTCCCGGGGTTTTTCTACGAATTTGTAGTTTCCTCGTTAACAAAAATCTTGTGTGTACTAGAAACTATCGTACTTTATTTCTTAACAGTATTCAAACTTTACTTTATTTCCGCGTTATATTTGATTCATCATTTATAATCAAAGTATCGTACTTGGTTGTTGACATAGCCTTTCATATTCTTGTATTGACTCCCTTGTGTTAATCAATCAGATCTGAAGGAGATCTTGTTCTTGAGTACATGAACCGTTCAAGGTTTGACTTATAGGTGGACTAAAATAAAAGATTGGTGGTATACTCGGTACCCTCGTCTTTTCAGTACTTGTCGTTGTCTACTAGTTAGAGACTGTGCACTTGCAGTTATTTATTGTAGGTTTCCCAGCGTATCAGCGTTTGATAAAATGACTAATTGAAGTATCATTTGTGTTTAATATTTGATTTATTGTAATTGTGTGGAAATTCAACAAGAGATGGTAGGAAACGTAGGATTTTACCAACACACACAAAACTAGTCGCTTGGAATGGGAAGAGTTCGGTAAGTTACTGAGTACTCCAATACAGGTGTTTTACTTAAGAGCCACCAGCATTCGTGGGTGGCAGAGTTATGGTGGTGGTCGAGTTGTATAGGAATGGGTGTGAGTTTTGTGGGTCAGTGGGTGTATTCAGTACGGGCAGTTTGGTCCGAGTTAACATAATATACTAAAGTAGAATCTACTAGGAGGTCCTATATATTAACCTTAGATTAACCGCTGGTCCATTGTGAACTATTGTTTAGTCGCTGGTCCAAAACATGGCTGCACATGTGCGAAAGTTAGATTTTGTATTTTTTAAATACCAGAAATGCCCTCATGTATATAATTAAATCATTTCATGTTTTTTGTTTTTCTTTCTCTCAGAACAGAGAGCTCTGGTGATAGAGATTTGATGGAGGAAAACCAGAGGCGGAGATATGGCGAATCTTCAGTTATAAATCAAAAAACATCAAATTAAGTGAAGCCGATCTAGGTAAATATGGGGATTCCTGAGACAAAAACAGTTGGTGGATCTCACCACTACGGTTTCGCACATGCACAGGAAGGAGGAAGAAATTCCCTTGCAAACCAGATAGAAATTAGGTCTTCACGATCAGTTCTTCTCTCTCGTTCATTTCTGGTCACTGTTATTTGTCTTCACTGCTAACCGTGGTTCCATTAGAAGCTCAGTTCGAAATCAAGATGGTGCAGGAGCTAAATTACAAGAATTTCGTGATGATTAGGGCATGGAATTATGGCCGGAAAGAAGAGAATGAATGGGGTTTTCTGTTGTTGTGGGATTTCTGGGTTTAAAGTGTGAATTCACGAAGGGGATTTTGAGGTTGATACATTAATGAGGTTCCGATATTGATTTTACAGTGAAATTAGAGCTCAAACTTGTGTAGATTTGGTACATTTTTCTGATGATAAAAAAAGGGTTTGTTGGTTGATTTATAGGAGAGCTGCCAGCTGAAATATACGGTATATGTTTTGGATCTGTGTTAGTTTTTACTTTTTTGTTGTGCACTTTTTACAGTACATATCTTCTTTTACTGGCTTATAAGTCTAGGTTCAGTCAAAAATGCCTTAAATCAAAGCAGTACATATCTTATTTTACTGGCTTATA
>JAJJMA010155068.1:456-41901 GCA_023529015.1 Papaver nudicaule | reverse complement strand
TTTACGGTTCACATTTTTGTGAGCACATTCCAAAATGTTTACGCCTTGGTTTGGTAGGCGTAAAACATTCTAGGGCAAAACTAGGGCATATTTTACGCCTTGGTTTGCAAGGCGTAAAATCTTTTACGCCTTACTTCATGAAGAATCACAAGAGGTAAAAACTAGTTTACGCCTCGGTTTCATATGAAATCCAAACCGTAAAACCAACTGGTGCGAAAAAAAACAGCCCCAAATCGATGATTCTAACCTAAAAAACAATGAAAACATGATTGAAAACATAGGGTTTGTTCAGAATTGTTTATGGTTTGAGGGAGATCCTAATTTGAGGGAGATCAGAAGTGGTTATGGTTTATCGTCACTGGTAATTCAGAGAAGAAGAATGGGTTTTAGGGCTGCGATGGTGGTGGCGGAGCTATTATCAGGGGTGGTGGCGGGGTGGTGGTGGCGTTGGTAGTGAAGGAGGAGAAGAACATGGTTGTTCGTTAGCTAAAACTGTCCATTTTTATAAGGGGTTTTTGGTTTTGATTCCCGATGACCCTATTTTGTCACCCTTTGAAGCCCCAAAGAAATCTCTGCAGCCCCAAAATCAGCGCATATGCATTATAGTCCTGTGCCAATGATGGAGAATGTTGTAATCAAATGGGCCTGCAAACATAGCAGCATTATACCATAGCATGAGTTAAGTTTGGTCTGTTTGCAATGCGATAAAGTGGCAGAAAATAAGGCGAAATCGGCATCAACCGCTAAACAAGAGACCGGAGACAACCACCACAAATGTATCTCAAGCAGGCCTTGGGGCGGTGGTGAACCCTTCAGTTGAACAGTAAAAAAGAGACTGAATAGAAAAAAAAAAAAGAAGTTTCCTTTCATTTCCAAAAAAAAAAAAAAAAAAGTTTCCTTTCATGTCCTAAAAAAAAAAAAGAAAGGGCTAGCCAGAGCAACAGAAGTCCAACACCAGCACCAATGTCAACCACAAGGATGCAATGGATCGAGATAATCTTTCCAAGCACCAGCCTACGGCTCCCGTACGACTAAGTTGACGTTTCATTAGCCTACGCTCAAGCATATAAACTAAACCAGATTCTAAGATACACACGATGTGGGACTAAAACTACAGCGTAAATATAACAATTAGAAAGTTAAAGCCCTATTCTTGTTTAACGTCACAAGTTCAATCCCTCGTACCGCCAGAAAAATAGTAAAAAACATTTTCTTCCTTCCTTTTGAACCTCTTTACAGATTCAAAAGCAGATCACCGAGCTGCTCAGAAATTCCATAGTTCACTTGTGTAAACTATCCGAGTCCAGTTTTTGGATCAGGCCCATACCAACTCATCAGTGATCTTTAACCCCAAGACCCGAAGTAGAGAAAAAAGAGAGGGAGTTTTACCAGAGATGATGACAAGGGCTGATTTTCCGTCCGGCGTTGGAGTCCCGAAGAAGAAGAATTCAGGTAACATCATATTTTCAATCTTAATTTCTTCGTTCTTCTGTCAATTACAGTACCACTTGATCTGAACATGTTTCAAAATTCATTGAAACCCCACCCAAATTCATAGGGAGAATTCAAACCCTAGGTAAATTCATAGATATTCATAGTACTAGTTATATATTCAATCTCATCTTTATTGTTAGACCTTTGTGATCCCCCTTGGTCATTACAGTATCATATATGGTCAGATTCAAGTAAATCTTACTGGTGGGACAACTTTGAATGCCATAGAGACTCTGGAAAGCTGAGATTGTAGCTTTTCTCCCCTGAGAGGGTGGGAATACCTATATGCAGCTGAGATTGCAAAATTATACTAGCTAACACACTCTAAGTCAACAAGACACCCTATGGCTATGACTGTGTGTAGGATTTCCAGGCCTATGTCTCTTCCTACACTGACAATGCCTGATATGCTGCCTCGCTGTGTTAGCTTAATGGACCATTTTGGCTGGAATTTTTAACCAGTCATTCTGGATGGGTCGGCAGTTTGTGCCAGAGGTAATGAAACTCGACCATAAATGGTTCAGTTTTTACCATGGTCATCTTCATACACAGACTACTCAAAAGCGGCAGTTTTACACTTTTTTCCCCTCATTAGTAAATTGATGACTTAACAAGTTTATGCTTATGAATGCTCGAAATTTATGTGTAGTACCCTTTAATTTGCGACCCTTTGTTTTCATAGCAATTCCCATTCACTTCAGTAGATTCATTGCTCAAAATTGATCAGGTATTCAAGTAACTGATCAGGTATCACCCGTTAGCATCTGAACAACTTTGTCGCTGGTGTTATGCCATAGTTCCCTGATTCACCCCCAATACCTTCAACAAACTCAAAATCCAAATCCCAACTAACGAAATCCATACTGACAATAAACTTGGCTTTATTTTGCTGAAACTCTAGAGTGATGGGAAAAAATTTGGTCAGTACTGGAAGCTTAACAAAAAAGTGATAGTTTGGAATGTTACAATCATTGAAATCCGCAATCATTAACCATTGTCTTTCTGGAATGTTGCAGGACACATCAAGGACCTCCCTGACGATATCTTGGTAGACATTTTGTCCCGGTTACCGGTGGAGTCTGTCTTGGAGTGCAAATTAGTCTGCAAAAAGTTGCAAAAACTCCTTCATGGAAAAAGAAGTTTCTTCACAGATATACATGTTAGCCGCCAGCTTAACCTACTTCACGGAGGGGGCGATGCTGATAAGTTGGATATGGGTCTCCTCTTTGGTTGCACAACAGATGTGAGCTGGCATGGATCACTTTTTTATGGAGGGTTGTATAATAACAAGATCAGTATGGGTGATACGCATGAATTCAAGAAGACACTGAAAAAGGTGAGACATCCTTCAATGCACCATAAATTACCGCACCAGTATTTGGTTGGTTCGTTCAATGGGTTGGTTTGTCTTGGTAGATACCACCACCAATGTGTTGATCCCATCTACATATACAACCCTGCCACGGGGGAGTATGTTAATCTTCCTAAATTAGTCATACCTAAAGGAAGTAGTTATCCTTGTACGGCCCGAGGGTTTGGATATGTTCCCTCTACTAATGAGTACAAGGTTGTTAGAATCTTTTACCCTAGAATTGAAACAACTGGGCAGGTCCAAGTATACACACTTGGTAGTGGCTGTGGGTGGAGAACAAAATGCATAGCATTCCCGTGGCTGAATTTCGAAGCACCGGCGGCTTTTGTAGATGGGTGTATGTACTGGTTCGAAAATGCAAATATTTACGCCTTTGATTTAGCTAATGAAGAAATGCGAATGGTCCCATCTCTGCCTTGTTACACTCTTGCCCTAGGATCTTCGCCAGGCGATCATTTTGGACTTGTGGTGTTAAGAGGTGCCTTGTGTTTCTTCTACCAAACTTTGAAGGCGCCACATATGGAAATATTGTCATTGAAGAAGACAGACACGAACGAGTGCTGGTGCAAAGATTTCAGTATCGTGAGAAGCAAGAAGAATCCTATGTTGAGTCTTTTTGGCCAATATTGATTACGAAGAACAACAAAATCCTGTTTACGAAAGATTTTGATACTGTCGAGTGTTATGACCCTGAAAACACAACTTGGAAAGAGATGGTGGCCGTTGATCCGCATTTTTGGCTTGAGAACATCGGGGTGATTTACCATGTGAACAGTTTTGTTTCATTGAGATCACTGGGAGAAAAGTCTAACACGAGAAGTTGCAGGAATAAGATGATTCGCCGACTCGATGTAGGGAGTCTAGCTTGATGTTTGTAGCATACCAGGGCTGATGTTTGCCCATCCATCCTCTTCCTGGTAGAAACTCATGTAATTTTGAGTTGTTTTTAATTTAGGAAATGTTCTGTGCTTTACTGTAATGGTTAAGTTGTTGTTTTTAGGTCACCTGGCTGGTTAAGTTTCTTCTCTTTCCCCTCCCAGACTTTTTGGTCCCTGGGTCCTAGCTTCAGGTTTCAGTCTTTAGATATTCATTTGGATTCATAAAAGTGCTTGCAAGACCGTGGGTTAATAGCCCACGGTCACTTTATCATTTTTCATTGTGAAATGAAAGTAGGCTAGTGGAAAGCAAATTACTATATTGTCCTGCTGCTCTAGATAATTCTTTTTTGTTGAAACAATTTTAAAGGAATTGAGTGATGGATGGTTTGAAAATTTACTTGTAGCTATAATTACTATTATACCCTTACCTATTTATACAAAGTGTGCTTATAATATATGAGATCAGGGATAAAATCGTCCAAAAATTACAGCTTCACTCGGGAGTCTTTTCGGCCCCTTACACCACTTGGGTCCGTCAGACGTCCTTTTTCTTTTTTACAATTCTGCTCAGAAGTGATTCAAGCGCGCAAAAAACTACTAGTACTTTTTTCCTCCTCCTCCTCATTGTATCTGGAAAAAAATCCAGTGAGACAAAAGAAAACCTAGCTCCGATTGTTTCATTCTGGGTATCTTCCGGTAGTGAATTAGGTCTACTTATCCTTCTCCGATTGTTTTCTTCTTTCTCGATTCTCGAATCTTAAAGTGAAGTGGTTCTTCCATTTTCTGCAACAAGGTATGTTCTCTGCCAACCTCCTCTCTTCTTCCTTGCAATTTTAACTTCCCTAAAAATGGGTTTCTGGTTTTACTGGAATCTGAATAAAAAGAAGTATCTGTTACTCTAGGATTTGCTAAGTTTCAAATTTGTTAAGAACCCCCTTTGTAAGTTATGATCGAATGAGTAGGGTATGGAATTAACTCCATTAGAGAACAATTAGGGTTTGTCAAACAGTTAATTATAGTAGTGCTGTAGTATTTCAGTAAGAATTCAAAAGAAATTTGGGTTGGTTTTCTTGTGTTGATTTACATGTATATATGGAGTATCTAGATTAGAGACTTGTTATGTTCTCCTAAGATGCATAGGGAATTTGCAAAACATTTGAGTGATACCCGAATGGGGGGAATAAACCTCTGTGGATAGTTTACCCGCTCTTGCTTTAAAGGGGTTACAGATTTCCAGTACACTTCCTGGTAAACCAAACGTCATCATGGACGAAGGCGATACACCACACTACACCCTTAGGTAACAATAACTTGTGACATAGTGACCTAGTGGTTTGCTAATACATACAAGTGTAGTGAGAGAGTTGAGCCTCATGTTTGAATCCTAATAGGGTTATTTGTGAGTTGAACCTATCGGTTAGATGATTAGTCACCCATCCCCTTCCAGGGGAAAACTAATAAAAATATGTGTAATTTTGAATTCTTTAAAATGTGGAAGCTGTTGAGATTACGAAGAACAACAAATTCATATTTACCAAGGATTACCACAACTTGGAAAGGGATCGTGGCTGGTGATCCTCATTTTTGTCTTGAGAGTACTATGTCAACACTTTTTTCTTTTTCTTTGGAGAAAAGTCGAACAAAAAAAGTTGCAGGAATACGATGATTAGCCAGCTCAATGTAGGGGGAGTTTAGCCTGATGTTTGTAGCATATCAGGGCTATTTATGAGTTGGTTTTGTTTACCTATACATCCTCTTCCTGGTGGAACTAGCTCAATTTATGTGGGACGGAGGGAGTAGTTGTTTTCTTTTTTAATTCATGAATTTGTTTACATTACTGTTGGTTTGATTGATGGAATAAAAAACTGTTTACTCATTACATTATTATGCTTTAGCATTTTTGTATGGAACTAGTAGTTACTTTTACTTCAACAAGCAGCATGTTTGTTTCTTTTCAATCTGGATTCTCTAGTTGTGACTTGTGAACCTGACAGGTAAAAGAAGCATTGGACATAAAACTGGAAAAGTCCAGTTTATGGACCAGGCCCATAATCATTCATCAGAATATAGAGAAAGCAGAGAGGGGAGTTTAGGTCACTTGTCTGTATTAGTAAACCACAAATTAAGAAGACGGTTGCAGATCCACAGATGATGATGGCGGGAAGAGCTAATTCTTCATCTGGAGTCCAGAAGAAGAAGGCAGGTATGATCATAGTTCAATTTTAGTTTTTTTGTTCTTTCAAATTCTCAAATTCATTAAACCCCGAAATTCGATACTTTATAGGGTGAATCCAAATAGCAAAACTGAAACCCCTAGATTAGTTCATCACAGGAAACATATCTATTATTCATAGTACTAGTTCATCTTTAATGGTTTTCATTATTAGACTAGACTATCCATTCGGTATCATGATGGTCAGACGCAAGTAAATACTAGAAACGCAGAGGGGAACCCATTGTTTAGCTTTCTTGTAACTTGGCATATCTTGGAGTTGATCATTTTGAATGGATGTACCATACCACTAGCTAAAGCTTTTATAGTAAATTCATCGGCATCCAGCAGTTTCACCTTCTGAATCCTGTTATCCGTTAGCATCTGAACAACTCTCGCTGGTGGTGGTAACTGATGTGATACCATAGTTCCCAAATTCACCAACAAACTCAAAAGCCAATCAATTAATAACAGCAACCATAGCTCTTTGTTATACTGAAAATCTAGAGTGATGGAAGCTTGAAGGAACTGATTTTTTTAAGGTGAATCGAGATTTTTTTCACTGCATTATGTTGGGTTTTGCATAAACGGTGAGATTCGTGTGGAAGAAGTGATTTCTTAGCAAGACTTTTGCAAAATCTAGCAGTTTCGGAAAGAAGAAAAAGTGAGATACTGTTAATGTTCTCCACTCATTGACATTTTCTTTTTAAAATGTTTCTATTTAAAGCTGTTTTGTACAGTAATTAAATGTTAGTACCATGATTGACATGTTTTTTTTTTTGTTTTTTTTATTCTTTTTAAATGTTACAGGACACATCAAAGACCTTCCGGACGATATCTTAGTAGACATTATGTCCCGTTTACCGGTTGAGTCTGTCTTGGAGTGCAAATTAGTATGCAAAAAATTGCAAAAACTCCTTCATGGAAAAAGAAGTTTCTTCACATATATGCATGTTAGCCGCCAACTTAACCTACTTCATGGAGGGGGCGATGCTGATAAGTTGGATATGGGTCTCCTCTTTGGTTTTACGACAGATCATACCTGGCAAGGGTCAATTTTCTACGGAGGATCCTATAACGATAAGATTAATACTGATGAAACATATGAGTACAAGAAGACACTTAAAAAGGTCAGACATCCCTCAATGCACCATCAATTGCTGCAAGAATATTTGGTTGGTTCATGCAATGGGGTGGTGTGTCTTGGTAGATATCACCACAGATGTGTTGATCCTATCTACGTATATAATCCTGCCACAGGAGAGTATGTTAATCTTCCTAAATTAATCATACCTAAGGGAACTGATTTTCCGTGCCTTGCCCGAGGGTTTGGATATGTTCCTTCAACTAATGAGTACAAGGTTGTTAGAATATTCTACCCTACCCATGGAGCAATCGGAGAAGTCCAAGTATACACACTTGGTAGTGGTTGTGGGTGGAGAACTAAATCTACACCATTCCCGTGGTTGAATTTTGAAGCACCGGCTGCTTGTGTAGACGGGTCTATGTATTGGTTCGATGATTCAATAGTTTATGCCTTCGATTTAGCTAATGAAGAGATGCATACGGTCCCATCTCTTCCTTGTCACAATCTTGGCCTAGGATCTTTGCCAGATGACAACTTTGGAGTTGTGATTTTAAGAGGGAAGTTGTGTTATTTCCATCAAACGCTGAGCGCACCACATATGGAAATATGGTCTTTGATGAAGATAGATATGAAGGAGAGCTGGTGCAAAGATTTCAGCATATTATATGAGAAGCAAGAACAATCCTATGTTGAGTTTTTCTGGCCGATATTAGTTACAAGGAATGACGAAATCATATTTATAAAGGATTTTCAGACTCTCCATTGTTATAACTCTAAAACCACAACTTGGAAAGAGATCGTGGCTAAAGATCCTCATTTTCATGTTGAGAGTACCTGGGTAATTTACCATGTCAACACTTTTGTTTCGTTAAAAACACTGGGAGAAAAGTCGAGCAAGAAAAGTTGCAGGAGTAAGATGATTGGCCGACTCAATGTAGGGAGTTTAGCCTGATGTTCATGGCATACCAGGGCTATTATGAAGTGAAAATTGTTTACCTATCCATCCTCTTCCTGGTGAAAAGTCGAGTTGTTTTTAAGTCACCTGGCTGGTTAAGTTTCTCTTTTCACTCCCATACTTTTTGGTTTGCAACTGGTCCCTGGGTCCTTTGCTCAAACTGTTGCGAGTAATAGTATATCTGGTGGTTGATGTCTTTTGGTTCTCAATTTTCAATGTAGTTGTTCATGTTCAGATTCTTCAAAGACTATCTCATCTCATATATGGACCAAAGTGCTTGTTTGTAAATTTAAGATATTCATGTTTGGATTCAGGAAAGTGCTTGTAATGTTACTTATCCCAGTCAGTCAGTATTCTTGCTCAAAATCTAAACTGCAATCTGCTCTAATACATTTGCCCCTTTTATTGAGAATTTGAAGAGACTGTGTCATGCAGGGCCTTGTAATTACTTCCTATGTTGCGAGTAGAGTCTGGTCTGGTCTGGTCTGTTATATCAAGCAAGTCTTTCACCATTTCTCTTATGATGACCAGTTTGGTTGGCCACTGGCCCCAGGGACGGACCTAAAGCTAAAGCTGGGGCTAAGGTTGGTTTTAATTTAGCTATGGAAATTTTTTAATCTCTCAGTTTAGCCCATGTAATTATCATGATTAGCCAGCTTAGTTTTCAATCCATATAGTTTTAGTCCATTGCATGAGAGCATTGATGTCAAACTTGTGTAAAATGTATCTATTCTTCCATTTTTCTTCCAATTATTTTTTTTTTCTTCGATCACACTGTGTTACTAATTTTTAACATTTTAATATTTATTGGTTACTATCTAGTATTTCTCTCCATATTTTTTTTTTGCTAAATAGTATTTCTCTCCATAAATTACAGGTATTTGTACAACCCGTTCCAAAAAAAAATTACCACAACCTTTGGCCGCTTTTACAGTCAATGAAATTCCAGCCCTACCCAAAAAAGAATGATAGGTTCGTCCCTGATCGGCCCTATGTACAAATGGTTTAGTACTACAAATTTGCTCTTATTTGATCAAAAATATTGAATATGAGTTAAGCTCGACGTTTGAAGCATACCAGGGGTAATTTATGAAGTGAAATTGTTTACATATTGGTTGAATTAGTCAGTAATTCTACGTTAACACCAAAATATCCCGTGTAAACATCCAACGGTTTGGATGTTATAATAGAATTGGTGTGTGGGCCCCACCAATTGAGATTTGCAGGGGGCCCAGTATTAATGTGTCACACGGATTTTTTGAGAGATTCTCTTCCGGTACCCATAAAATTAATGATTTTGTCACCAGTTTCTCTTCTACTTATTCTTTATTACCAGTTTGGTTGGTCAGTAGTACTGGCTCTACAAGAATTCTACACCCACAAACCTTTTCACAAAGGTTTTCACATGATTTTGATCCAACGGTTTGAGATTTGGTTTGAGAATTGGTGCGTGGGCCCTGCACCAATTGAGATTTGTAGGGGGCCGTTGGATCAAAACCATGTGAAAACCTTTGTGAAAAGGTTTGTGAGAGTAGAATTCTTGCTGGCTCTATGTCTATTTTCGAGTCCAAGACTCCAAGGTGGCCCACCTTACTCGTCTGAGTTTCCTTTTCAGTTCACTTTTCATTTCCAAAATTACCCAGAAAGACGCGCAAAATTTACTCACTTTCATTTAAAACCTTCTGTTCTCTCTCTCATATGTGTCTCTCGTGTTCATCCTCTCTGGAATTTTAAAAGTTCTGTGATGGGGTACCCTGCATATGCTATAAATATTAAATCTGAGGACCAAAAATGTATCTATTATTTTTTAGGCTAAAATGAAATGAAACTAGCTCAATTTATATGGGATGGAGGGACTATTACATTTATGAAGCCAACAACCCTCATCTATAATGAAAAGAAATGGTATGTTGTTGTTTTTTTGACGACTCGGCCCCTATAACCATTTAAGAGGTATCGTTTGGGAAAAATCTGATGAGGTTAAATATGTATATTAGACTCCTTCTGTTTCATTTGTATAGACGAAATTAGAACTTTTCCATGTTTCAAATTATAGACGAGTGCAACTTTCAAAGCGATTTTTTACGACTTATACCCTTATTAATAATACATATGTAATTATATTGGGAATAAAACAAAAAAAAAACATGAAATTTTATAAATTCAAAAATGTTTTATTAATTTAAGAGAATTGGTCCTCCGCCTATATAATTGAAACGGAGGGAGTAACCAGAGAGTGAAAGTTGGGCGAAGGAGGTAGAGGGGTCCCACGGCTCGTGCTGTGCACTACATACTGCCCTAGTAACAGATAAAAGTACACAACACGAGCGTATTTTAAATCAGCGTCTACATTTCCCACGCTCTGTATATCTACGCCTTTACTCAAGCTGACCTTTCAAATTGCAGAAGTCATTGTAAAATTGAGCTGCCAAGCTAATTTATGACTTATTCGTTTCTAGAAGTTGAGAAGTTGTTTCGAAGTGTGTATCCAAACATGTTATTAGTGTGGCTGCTTAAACGTGAAATGAGCTCAAAAATGCTTCTTGGGCTTGTAAACCAATGTTCAAAATTAGTGCACATTATGGGGCTTGGAGAAGTTGGTGAAGATATGAAATGACCACATCAATTCAACCAGCTTGCTTGTCAAAAGATTATACATTTATGGCTATTTTTCCGTTGGTATCCGCAGGGGCGGAGCCAGGGGTCGACTAACCCTGGCTGTAGCCCCCTCCAAAATTTTCAAAATTAATCTTATACTCTTAGTTTTATTCTATAATTTTGTTTTAGCCCACCTAGTATTTAGATTTAGCCCACCTAGTATTTAGATTTAGCCCACTTTTTTGTATTTAACTATTTTAGTCCACCAATTTCATAGGATTTGTACAATTTAGCCCATCCAATTTACATTTTTTGTAACATACCTATTTAATTTCTCAACATCCGTAGTAAAAAAATGTTAAACTATGATGAAAATACATGTTTTGTAGTTATAATGCCTATTACCTATTCATCAAGAGCCTAAACTAGAAAAAAAAAAGATAGTTCGCTAGGAGCTAAAACTCTCAAAAATTTTGGCGGCCTACGGCCGCCAATGCCGCCAAAAAAAATTAGCCCCCCCTATTTGAAATTCCTGGCTCCGCCAATGGGTATCCGACAAACTGCCAACATCTAAAGATCGTACCAAACATTTAAAAAGTTAAGAGTTGGTACCTAAACTCTTTAAGTCGAACCGTTGACTCAAAAGCTCCTTATGTTCTTTTCTTCTTCTTGAGCTTCATTTGGGAAATATTGCAATCTGTATTTTGTGTAAAAATAAATGAATATATATTTTTTCTTATTTCATTTTTTTTAAATTAATTTTAATTTTTTTAACTAAAAGATTGTTGAGTCAATGCGATACTTAATGGGTCCAAGTACCAACTCATAATTTTCTGAATGTTGGCTATCATCTCTGGGTGTTGGACATTTGTCTAACGGACATACTGCCCTTGTATTTATTACTGCGAGCCATAAGAAAATTTCGAATAAAAATGGGATTTTCTTGGAAGCTGACTTGTTTAAATGTGGAAGGTCCATGTCTCATTCTTACAAAGACTTTGGCCCTTTTTGTTGTAAGAAAGAATCTAGCTTATACTATAAACATTTCTATCTTTATGAAAAGTTTGGTTTGCAGCCGGCTCTATGTTTGCAAGCAATAATATATACGAAGGTTAGATTGGATCCTCACCATATTTGTGGGGCCTAGAAAAAATCACAATCGGCATATCAATTTTTAGCTTAATCCATGTCGACTGTAGCTTAACTCATGCCGATTGTGATTTTTTTCAAGTCCCTCACAAATGTGGTGAGGACCCGATCAAATCTTCATATATACCGCCCTCATTCTTGTTTGAATTTGGTCTCTTTCGCTCGAAAATACAATACCTATTTGTTCTTATTATTCATAAATACTCATCGACTCATTATGATCAAGATCGATCACTTTTCTTAACTTTTCGTTAGCTAAGAAGTGAGTCAAGAGCGCAAAAGAACCATCACTTTTCTTTCTCCCTTTCTCATTAGTCATTAGTATCGGGAAAAAATCCATTCTCTAAAAAGAAAACCTACCTCCGATTGTATCTTCCAGTAATTAATTGGTTCTACTTATCCTACTCCAATTGTTTTCTTTCTTTCTCGATTCTCAAATCCGAGAGTGAAGTGGTTCTTTCTTTTTCCGCTACATGGTATGTTCTCTGCCAACCTCTCCTTTTTTTATCCATTTTCATTGCTTGTTCTTGTGCTTGTGCTTGTGCTTGTGCTTGTGGTTGACCTTTCGCGGCTACAATTGCTTGTTCTTGTGTTTGTGGTTGATCTTCCCTTACAGCTACTTGTACTTGTGTTTGTTCTAGTTGAACTTCCTCTTATTATTTATGTTCGGGTTCAATTTCTTTTTCATATTCATCTTCTTCTTCTACTGGTCTTTCCGGGTTTGGTTCATCGATGATGAGCTTTCTAGCAGGATTAAGGCTACTAACACTCAACTTTTTACCGCCCTTTCGACGGGGTTCCAAACTCTATGGGACAACACTATCAGCAACAACAATATGATGATTGATTTTTCTATTCTCACTTCCTTAACCTTCTTATCCTTGCCATTTTCAACGTCTCTATAACACAAAACAAAAAACATATTAACACTTTAGACAGAAACCATCGGTATATAAAGGTAAGAATAAAAACTGATTATTGTGTGAAGAAAATAATCGGTGCCTATTAATGTCAACCGATTAAATTTTTTGGGTGACAATTATCGGCTTTTTCGCATGATTACAACCAATGATTATAGACAAAACCACTTCCATGACTTTCAGAGTTTTCACCTCACTTAATCGGTATGTATGAACACATATATAAACCGATTAATCACTACGCAGAATTAGGGATTTATTGAAGTTAATCAGCATATGGAAATGTTTTATCCTGGAAACAATGTACTGCAGTAGAGTACTTTTAAGTTCGAGAGATCAAAATCGAACAAATCTGGCCTAACCCAAGACAATGGCCGTTCCAGACTTTCTTCGGTCACAGATGAGGAGATAGGGTTGGTCTTAGGGAGGGAAACAGAGAAAGCGTGAGATCATATATTTCTGGTTGAAAAATGGTAATGTGTATGGTTTCTGAATAACTTAGGAAGATGATGATTGTCGAAGACAACTTAGTTTTCCTTCTGGTTTCGCAAGGATTTCTCAATTGAATTCAGGTTTTGTTCAAAAATGAAAGATGAGATGAACTGAAAATGAGATAGGTTGATGAGTTATCCCTTGGAAACAGATGAAGTCATCTATTTATAGTATGTTCAGAAATACACTGATCTCTTGTTAATCGTGGAGGAAAGTGGTAAAGTGGAGATAGTGGAATGATGGAGTTACTCCCGTAGAGATAGCTTAACCGCCAGTCATGCCCACTTCCCATTACCCAGTATTTCCCGCAAGTATAAACTCTTCTAAGTGGGTGTCACGCCACAACTACCGTAGACCGCCAGACAAAAAACCTAATGTAACTCCCCCCATTTGTGACAAGTTTTGACATCTCTGTTGAATGATGTGTATGACTCTTTGTTCGAGTAAGATCATATTGATATTGCTAACCTTGCCATCGCCGGATGTTGGGTCTTTAATAACACTTATTATAAGAATGTGAGATGACTTTCGTGTTGGAGAATATGGATACTTAGGAAATATCTCAAACATGTGTTTGGCTAAAGTAGTATTGTCATGAGATTACTTCAATTACATTACCATGGAAGGTAACCAAAACAAATTACGAGAACAGGTTTGGCCATAGATGGCCAAGCATGCCATAGGCTGGCGGTGCTTGTAAGTTTAATCTGACCAAGTGGCCTGGTTATGACATAGTCCAAAATCAGGTTTCAACCAAGTAGTCAGAAATATCACAGATTATCGTCATGACCTAGGGAGATGGCCAGCGCCATCCATGATGATTTTTCCTAGTGGCCTGAGGAATGGCCAGTGGCATCCAAGAAGTTTTGGCCTAGTGGCCTAGTGTTAGCCTCCAGCCAAATGACATAGTTAATATGCGACATTGGCATAGGCCAAAGAGAGTTTGGCCTAGGCCAGAGTGCATGGCGCACTCAGATATGCGAGTCAGGGGACTTGCATAGGCACTCTCCAGTCATCACGGGGATGACTGGCCAAAAGGGATGCAGCTTGGCTGAGCATGCATCATTGATCCAGCAAAGCCATGATAAGCGTCCAGCACATGGCCTAGCAGTTGGTTGACGGTTACACAGTTTGGATGCTTACTTTATAGCTTTCTTATAGCATAGGAACTGCCCCTAAGGCTTAGGAAAGGAAAGGCATCAGATTGGACGGTTAGGCCAACTTCCCAGTGTAAAGTAGATGCATAACTGCTTGGCAGTTATTTGTAAATAGCCTTGTAAGGCTATAAATATGCCTGACTTGGTAATGGCGCGGGTAACCAGTACCAGGAGAGTTTGTGTAACCCCCAGTGTGCAGAAATAAAAGAAAAAAGGGCCTCGGTCTTGGCATAAGTTCTGAGTTTGTTGCATGTTGTCTCTGATTTGGCTTAAGCGTATGCATAGCTGTTGTATGTGTGCTTGACAGGAGTTTGGATAATTGATTGTGAGCAGAACCTCTATTTAGTATGGGATAAATAGAGTTCAGTCAAGGAATTGAAAGGAACTGGCTGGTGTGAAGTAGGCTGAGGCTACATTGGTGGATGTAGTGCCGTTGTACAAGGTTGGCTTTGAATTTTAAAGTTTACGCTTGTGAAAATTCGGGTATCAGAGCCCAAGGTTGGGTTTCTCTGTTCACGTTGGCTTAAGATTGGCTTTGGGAACTGTTCTTGAGACGGTTAGAGATTGCATCCAGAGTGAAAGGATCCACACTTGGAAGGCAATAATCGTATAAGGATGGGACAAGGATCAAGGCTTAGATTTGCAAAGAGGGTATGCAAATCCAGCAACCATGAATCATTATTAGCCAGTCAAACACGAAGGAGGATGCCTTCTGAGCAACTTGAGATGGGAGAATCAAGTTGTTCTACATATCAGAACTTACTTGAGGGTGATACTGGTCACGCTGCAAGTGCTGATAGTGTTCAGCCACTGTTGGGATGGCCCAACAGGATGGCACAGAGAACGCTCTGTGTGATGTTGGTAAGGATCAACATCAAAACATCAGCCGCTTACTTGGGAGTAAGGCACACAACAAGAAGAAGATGTCTTCTGGGTTGATGTACATTGATGCGAGAATCAATGGAGAATGGGTATCGACAATGGCCGATACTGGTGCAACTAAATCCTTAATTCATCCACAGATTGGCATGGCATTGAACTTGACAGTCACTAGTGCGACTAGTACCATCAAGGCTGTCAACTCAAAACCGCAAAGTTGTCGAAGCCAGGTTCGCAATGCAGATGTGCAAGTTGGAGAATGGAACGGAAAGCTAGATTTTCTAGTGATGGTCATGGATGATTATGACCTTATATTGGGCAATGATTTCTTTTGCGCTGCGAAGGCGTCGCCACTTCCTCATAGAGATAGAATATTGATTCAGCACCATTAATATCCATGCTTTGTCCCAAGAGTAAGACAAAGAGATGACCAAGACAAGACAATTAAGCCATGTTTGTCTGCGGTCCAGGTGAATGAAGGCTTACGTAAGGGCTTGACTACTTTCTTAGGCGTACTCGTGGAGATTAAGCCTGGAAAGGTAGTGGATGTCTAATGTGAAATAACGGATGTCTTGGAAGAGTTTGCAGACACGAGGCCTGCAAAACTGCCCAAGATGTTACCACCAAGGCGTAGATCGATCATATGATTAAGTTGGTGCCTGATGCAAGACCCCTGCACAAGCGCCATATCGTATGTCACCTTTAGAACTCGAGGAAATGCGCAAACAGATTTCTGAACTGCTAGATGCAGGCTACATACAACCGTCCAAAGCCCCATTTGGTGCCCATGTACTGTTCCAAAAGAAGCAAGATGGCTCGCTTCGTATGTGTGTTAACTATAGGGCCTTGAACAAGCTGAGTGTGAAGAACAAGTACCCAATTCCGCTAGTGGATGACTTGTTCGATCGCTTGTCCAAGGCCAAGTACTTCACCAAGTTAGATTCGCGCTCTGGATACTACCAAGTGCGCATAGCAGAAGGGGATGAATCAAATACGGCTATAGTAACAAGGTATGGCTCGTATGAGTACCTTGTTATGCCGTTTGGTTTGACGAATGCTCCTGCGACTTTTTGCAACCTGATGAATGACGTATTCTCTGAGTATATCGATCCTTTGTAGTCGTATACTTGGATGACATAGTCATTTACACTGAGACTTTGGAAGAGCATGCGATGCATCTTCGCAAAGTGTTTGCAAAGCTGAAGGAAGCAATTTGTATGTCAAGAAGGAAAAGTGTGAGTTTGCCCAGACCACAATTACTTTCCTTGGCCATGTATTAATTATGCAAGGGTGCGTGCACATGAATCAGAAAAAAATGGAGGCCATTATGGATTGTCCTGCGCCAAAGAAGTTAGGAGAACTTCGGTCTTTCTTGCGTTTGGCCAACTATTACCGGCGATTTATTGTTGGCTATTCAAAGAAAGTAGCGCCTTTGACAGATTGTTGAAGAAGGACAGATCTTGGGCATGGACTGACGAGTGTCAGCGGTCATTTGATGAGCTTAAGCAAGCGGTCTCGATAGAACATGTGCTACGCTTACCACAATTTTACCTACCGTTCGAAGTGCATACGGATGCATCGTACATGGCTTTGGGAGGAGTCCTGGTGCAAGATAACCATACTATAGCTTACGAGAGTCGCAAGCTAAACGATGCCGAGAGAAGATATACGACCCATGAGAAGGAAATGTTGGCCGTGATACACTTCTTAAGAACGTGGCGCCATTATTTGTTATGAACTTATTTCATAATAAGGACGGACAATGTGGCCATTACCTTCTTCACCAGCCAGAAGAAGTTGTCGCCAAAGAAAGCAAGGTGGATTGACTTTTTGAGCGAGTTCGAGTACAAATTCGAGCATAAGCCAGGGAGGCTTAATTGCCAGATGTGTTGAGAAGAAAGTTGGTAGCAGAGTATGTTACAGCACTGGCCACGATTGAGACTGATTTGTTGCCTCGAATCAAAGAAGAGGCGAATAAGGATCAAGCTTGTGTGCGCTTGAACAAACAGATCAGTGATGGGATCGTTTGTCGATATTGGATAGATGATGGGATCATCTATCCCAAAGGAGGTAGAGTATATGTACCCAATTCAAGGGGACTAAGGAGGGAACTCTTGCGAGAGACGCATGATTCCTTGTGGGTCGGTCATTCAGGCATTAAACGAACTCGCGCATTAATAGCTCGTTCATATTACTGGCCTAAGATGGAAGAAGATGTGGAAATGTACGTTAAGACTTGTTTAGTGTATCAATTGGATAAGACGAAAAGGAAGAAAGTAGCAGGGTTGCTACATCCTTTGCCGATTCCAGACAGGCCATGGAAGAGCTTGTCAATGGACTTTATCAATGGGCTGCCAAAGGTGCAAGGCTTTGACTCGATAATGGTCATTGTTGATCACTTTTCGAAGTGTGCTACATTTATTCCGTGTCCCAAAGTCTGTAATGAAGATGTCGCAGCGGATCTGCTTTTCAGGCATATTGTCAAGTATTGGGGTCTACCAGAAGATATTGTAAGCGATAGGGATTCGCGTTTTACACGCAATATTTGGACTGCCTTGTTTGGATTGCTTGGGTTCGAACTGAAGTTTCTACTAGCAAGCATCCCCCAACTGATGGTCAGACAGATAGGGTGAACGCTTTGCTAGGAGAGTATTTGCGTCACTATGTGACTGCAAGCCAGGATAATTGTGTCGTTGTTGGATACGACACAGTTTTGCTATAATTTGCACAAGAGTTCATCTACGGAGATGAGTCATTTCTAGTTAGCAACGGGTCAGGAACCCTTAACACCTCATGAAGTGCCTAAGGCTAAGAAGCAAGGTGCTTGTCCAGCAGCATACTGCCTTGCAAGGTCGAAAACTGAGATGACTAAGCAAGCACGTGACAGTTTATCCAATGCGCAGAGAAGGATGAAGAAGTATGCTGATTTGCATCGGAGAGATGTGGAATTTGAGGTGGGTGACCAAGTTTTGCTGAAGCTAACGCCCCATATTTGGAAGAAAATATCTAGCAAGACATCGCATAGAGGCTTGATTCCAAGGCATGATGGACCTTTTGAAGTCATGAAAAGAGTTGGCAAGGTGGCTTATAGGCTGATTTTGCTGAAACGGCTTAAAGTGCACCCAACTTTTCATGTTTGTTACTTGAAGAAGTACCATCCTGACATGCTGGATGCCTCGAGACAACAATCGAGGAGAGCACCACCAGTTGTAAGGTCGCAATTTGATAAGAAAGTAGAGGTGATACTTGATGCTCAAGTGAAGAGGCAATGCAAAAAGAATAGGAGGACCTATTACTTAGTTAAGTGGCATGGCTTACACTACGCCACAGGGCCTGATTCCCAACGTTTTTTTTTCGCATCTGCAACGTCTATTAACGTTGCGCCCTTGGCAACGTCTATTAACGTTGCGCAGCGTTAAAAACGTTGCTCTAAATATGATTTTTTTTTTATTAATTAAGCAACGTTGGGGCAACGTTGGGGCAACGTTGGGGCAACGTTGACTAACGTTGCATATGCAGGGGCTATTTTGTCTTCTTACTGGAAATTATATTTTCCCCTATTTATCTATTTTCCCCATTCTTTTTCCTTATCTTTCTCTTTCTCTCTCCCTGCGTCGATTTCGTTTCTTCCTTGTCTCTTCTTTAACTTCAAAAAAAAAACTCTTCTGAGATTTCTGCGAACCAAATAGCCCCTATTAGATCTAGATCCAAGATGAGGAGAAGAAGGCGAACGAGGTAATTAGGTTAATGAAAGTGTTTCCAGTAGGAGGTGAAACATCAATTAGGCTTTGCGTTGCTGCGAACCAAAGTATGAGCTGCTGCTACAAAGAAATTTAAGAAAATCATCCCTTAAATCATCTCTTGTATCATCTCTGTTAGAATCAATCTCACAAATCATCTCAGGAGGTACCAGAAAGTCGAAATCAAACTCAGAAAGGCAGAAATCTAACCCTAGAAGATCGTTGTGGTGCCAGAAATTGAAGAAATTCGTTGATTCTAGAGGTATAAACCCTAACCCTAAGTACTGATGTTAATTCTATTTGATTCTGTTCAGGGTTTATGTTTAACCTAGAAATTGATTTTGTTCATGATTTTTATTTTGTCCTAAATTTTTGTTTTTCCTTTGGAAGTATGATGTATGATGTTTGAAATAAGCTTTTGATTAGTTCAGAACTGTTATGGGTTTTTGTTTTTGTGATGATTCATGTAAAGGGTGTGCTTAGGTTTCGTCTTGTTTAGATCCAGTGAGATTTTGGTGATTTTTTTAGGTTTGTCTGGTTTTACTCTTCTTCGATTACTACTAGCCAACAGTTGAGGTATAAACCATAACTTTTGATTTCTTTTATGTTTGTTTAATTTGTTAATAATCTTTGATGGGTATGGAATATGTTGGGTATTTAGTCAATTGCGTAACTTGATTTTTGTTGTCCTAGTAAATATGATCTGTATGTTGGGAAGGGGGCAAAGGAAATCAGCTAGGAAAGTTAAGGAATGATTCTAACCTTGGCTCATGGGGTTTAGAGAGGATTTTGTACCTCTGGTTTGCTTTGGTTTGTTTACCCTGTTTTGGGTTTTGCTTTGGTTTGATTGCCCTGTTTTGGGATTTGCTTTTGGCTTAGGCTTGTAGCACTGCAAGTGCACTTTCTACTTCTTCTTGTTTTTCTTTTTCAATAAAATTGTGCCCCTTTTACATCAAAAAAAAATATGATCTGTATGTTTTAACGTTGATGTTGGATTCATTGGTGCAATGCAACCCTGAACTTGGTTTGCAATTTGATTTAATACCCCTATTTGTTTTGTGTACCAATTTCAGCCAAAAGAACTTGTCGTTATGTCAAACATGAGGCACGTCCAGAATGTAATTTAAACATTCCAGAATCACAAGCACACTCTTGAAAAGATGGAGCTTGCTCCCAAGGTAAAAAGGCTAGTTGCAGATCAATAATGATTATGTAAATGCATGGGTGACCGTCTACACTTCAGAAAAGACTTCATTCTTTTTTTTTTGAAGCATATGTTACCTCAATTTCTCTGTTAATTTGTTCTTAATGATTGTATTGGTGTAGTTTGAGCCACATACCAGATTTAAAATTGTATACATAGATAATATTGTAGAATTGATTGTTTTGCTTTTAGTAAGGGAAAAGTTATAGCTGAAAAATGTGTAACTTATTGATTCTTTTGATTTCTGGTGAAGACTTCATCTTCAATTCCCTTGGTCTGAATTTGTAGGTGAATGGTGAATATTTGTGGTTTAGATTGGTTATTATTGGTCTGAATTTGCAGGTGATGCTTAAGGCAGAGAAAAATTGGTAGCCATGAAGCAAAGCAATGAAGCAAGTATACCCTGAGAGGTATACTCAAAACTGAGAGGTTTGAGGTTGTATACCCTGTCCTGAAAGAGGTGGCTCTTGCTGGTTCCCCTGGAAGCAAAGCAATGAAGCAAGTTACCCAACAGATATTTTCTTTCACACTCAAAGATGTCGGGGAGAGTTAGTGATTCCTCCTGTATTACTTAATTTCAATAGGTTAAAGCTTTTTTCCCTCCTTATGGTAAGTTGCTCTGTATCGATTTTTGATGTGCAGGAAAAGATGCAACAGAAGATTTTGATGATTTAGGTCACAGCGAATCTGCCAAAGAGATGCCGGTGAAGTACTACATTGGAGAGATTGACAGTTCCACATTCCGGAGATGTGCTGTTGTATTTTGATAAGCTGAATGCTCTGATCTGAATTTCCCCAACATAGTTTCACATCTTGTTTGCTTAAGTCAGGAACACGACTTTAATAAGGTTAAAAAGATGGGGGGAATCTCGCGCATATCTGATATAATGCTATCATTGTGTTTGGTTTTTACTTGTGCAGGGTGACATACGAGACATTTTACATCTCAGGCAAAATCTTTTAAGATCAGTTTTGGGATTACTTAGCTGGAAGGTTTGAGATTTCATTTTTCGTATGCGTTTCGATTTGTCATTTAAACGAGAAGCAACTAATTTTTGGCATTCAATGCGTTCCAGTTCTAGTTAGTTTCTTTTCACCTATGCAGGATCCATTAACTAAAATTTTAAACCGTAAATGTTTTCCATGAATATTTCTGTAGAAAGTTACATTTTGAATTTTGTTTCTTGAAGAAGATAGAATTTGCCAAAATTTCTGTGGTCGTGAACACGGTATTGAAGCTAAATTATCTACAGATTTTAGTTTCGCTGGCCTTCAATGTATAGGTCGTATTTCGCTGGCCTAGTGACCCTACTCGTTGATTGAAGACTGGATAAGCATAATAGATTTCTTAAAGCTAGTTCTTTAATCCAGTCTTGTTGGCTTGCTTTCTTTTCCACCTGATGAAGGAACTCCAGATGCTTCTGTCTTCCTTTATTATAACATCTTCTTTATATGAAGCAGATATGATGTTTATATAGATATTCTGATTTGGCATAACCAGAGTCATGTCATTTTTATAGGAGCTGAGGAGGCAAATTCGGGTAAACAAAGGGTCAGGAACACCAGTATATGAATTACAATCACCTGTGACCAGAGATGAGCTTGTAGCTGAGGTATGCATCCTCTTTTTTCTCTGTAAAAACAGGCCTATATTGTATCCATTGCTGTCATTCTCTTTGCAAGCGCATTAGGAGTATGTCTTCCCATATTATGCCGAAAAGTCCCAGCTTTACATCCGGACAGTAATATTTTCTTCGTTGTTAAATCGTTTGCGGCTGGTGTCATATTAGCTACGGGCTGCATTCATATACTGCCTGTGCTTTCGAGAACTTGACTTCTCCTTGTTTGCCAGAGAACCCATGGGGTAATTTCCCGTTTACGGGTTTCGTTGTGATGATGTCTGCTCTATTCACATTGATGGCTGATTCAATGGCAACCGGTTACTATAGGAGATCAGAATTGAGGAAGAAACTCGGCAGCAGCAATCGAGATGAAACAAGAGTTGGTGTGGTGAATAAGGAAACTGTTGGAGATGCTGAAAAGGAAGCAGGGCATGAACTAGAGGTTCATACACACGCAACGCACGGCCATGCACATGGATCTTCGCTATCGTCATCCGCTGATATGCTTTTGCGCCACAAAGTCATAACTCAGGTCAGAATTATTTATTTTATTAGCATCCTTTTGTCAGCAATAAAAATTGCATATATTTAGATTGGTTTGTGCCTAAATTGTGGACTTGGACTTCCAGGTGCATGTTGTCGATAGTCTTTCTTTAATTTTCCTAAATTGTCTTAAAGTTGCAAAAGTTGACTTATGGTACAGAGGCATGTTTCTCTTTTGGAGGTTGTAGTTCTCCAGAAAATGCTCAATTGATAACGTCATTCTTGTCTTGTTTTACTTTCCGCAGAGGAGATCCTACAGGGTGTTGCTGCAGGAATCGATCTTTTCGATTCAACGTGCAGTAGAGATTGATCTTTGCAGGTAAGCAGCTAGAAGACGGCATAACTCTTGCTGACTATAACATCCAGAAGGAATCTACACTGCATCTTGTCCTACGTCTTCGTGGTGGTATGCAGATTTTTGTTAAAACTTTAACTGGCAAGACCATCACTCTGGAGGTTGAAAGCTCTGATACCATTGACAACATGAAAGCGAAAATCCAAGACAAAGAAGGTATTCCCCAAGACCAACAGCAAGTATTTTCCTAGATTGACACAATGTGGGTTACAACCACTCATCGATATTTAGAACTTGTTGACATCATGCTTATTGATTCCAACATGTTGGGTTACAACCACTCATCGATATTTAGAACTTGTTGACATCATGCTTATTGATTCCAACATGTTGGGTTACAACCACTCATCGATATTTAGAACTTGTTGACATCATGCTTATTGATTCCAACATGTTGGGTTACAACCACTCATCGATATTTAGAACTTGTTGACATCATGCTTATTGATTCCAACATGTTGGGTTACAACCACTCATCGATATTTAGAACTTGTTGACATCATGCTTATTGATTCCAACATGTTGGAGTGGCAGGATGGTTCTCAGATCACCTTTTGATTTAGTGAAATATCGGTTAATCTTTGTTATCCTTTTATTATGTCCTTCAAATGTTACTAACTGTTTATAAAACTTGTAGTTAGCGACCCTCTTTGGTCTAACACACAAGAGAAGATCAATGGTCAATTACTGGATTCAACATACAAGGCCTGTGGAAACATATATGCTTGAGTGGAATTTGTTGTTTTGGGATCCTAAGGATTTCTGGTGTTCTTATTTAATTTTATTTCGCTCAATAATTTATTTCTAATTTGTAATACATTTTTTTAATTTAAATACAGAATTTATTTATTTTGTAATTTTATTTTTTTTAATTTTAATTAAAAAATCTGCAACGTTTATAGGCGTTGCTTCATTTATCTAAAACGTTGCTCTAAATAAAAGGGCAACGGAAGTGGTGACGTGTGGTGACATCACTTACGTTGCTTAAAACAAAAAGTGCAACGGAAGTGGTGACGTGTGGTGATGTCACTACGTTGCTTCATTTATAAAAAACGTTGCTTTAAATAAAAAGAGCAACGTTACTAACGTTGCTTTAAATAAAAAAGAGCAACGGAAGAAGCAACGTAACTTCCGTTGCTTTAAATAATTAAAGCAACGTTAATAGACGTTGCCAAAAAATTGTAACGCCGTTTTTGCAACGCTAATAGACGTTGCTTTAATTCGGCGCAACGTCTATATCCGTTACAAACAGGCCCCTGTGGCGTAGTGTTACCTGAGTCTGAAGCTTCTTGGGATAAGGATACTACTTTGGGGCAATTTAAAAAGCAAATTCAGGATTACCTTAAGACAAAGGACTCGACGAGGACGTCGAATACAAAATTGGTGGGGGTGGTTTGTTAGCCTTCAGCCAAATGGCATAGTTAATATGCGACATTGGCATAGGCCAAAGAGAGTTTGGCCTAGGCCAGAGTGCATGGCGCACTCATATATGCGAGTCGGGGGACTTGCATATGCACACTCAAGTTATCACGGGGATGACTGGCCAAAAGGGATGCAGCTTGGCTGAGCATGCATCATTGGCCCAGCAAATCCATGGCACGCGTCCAGCACATGGCCTAGCAGTTGGTTGACGGTTACAAAATTTGGATGCTTACTTTATAGCTTTCTTATAGCATAGGAACTGCCCCTAAGGCTTAGGAAAGGAAAGGGATCAGATTGGACGGTTAGGCCAACTGCCCAGTGTACAGTAGATGCATAACTGCTTGGCAGTTATTTGTAAATAGCTTTTTATGGATATAAATATGCCTGACTTGGTAATGGCGCGGGTAACCAGTATCAGGAGAGTTTGTGTAACCCCAAGTGTGCAGAAATAAAAGAAAAAAGGGCTTCGGCCTTGGCATAAGTTCTGAGTTTGTTGCATATTGTCTCTGATTTGGCTTAAGCGTATGCATAACTGTTGTACGTGTGCTTGACAGGAGTTTGGCTATTGATTGTGATCAGAACCTCTATTTTGTATGATATAAATAGTGTTCAGTCAAGGAATTGAAAGGAATTGGCTGGTGCAAAGTAGGCTGAGGCTACATTGGTGGATGTAGTGCTGTTGTACAAGGTTGGCTTTGAATTTAAAGTTTACCCTTGTGACACCTAGGGATATGGTCAGCGCCATCCATGATGATTTGGCCTAGTGGCCTAGGGGATGTCCAATGCCATCCAAGAAGGTTTGGCCTAGTGGCGAAGAGAGATGGCTAGCGCCATCCATGACAGAGTTGGCCTAGTGGCCTAAGGGATGGCCAGTGCCATCCAAGACAGAGTTGGCCTAGGGGATGACCAGCGACATCCAAGATAGAGTTGGCCTAGTGGCCTAAGGGATGGCCAGTGCTATCCAAGGTAGAGTTTGCCTAGTGGCCTAAAGGGATGGCCACCGCCATCCAAAAAGGTTTGGCCTAGTGGCCTAGGGAGATGACCAGCGCCATCCATGACAGAGTTGGTCTAAGGGATGGCCAGTGTCATCCAAGACGGAGTTGGCCTAGTGGCCTAGGGGATGGCTAGCACCATCCATGAAAGAGTAGGCCTAGTGGCCTAAGGGATGACCAGTGCCATCCAAGACAGAGTAGGCCTAGTGGCCTAAGGGATGACCAGCGCCATCCAAGACAGAGTTGGCCTAGTGGCCTAGAGGATGGCCAGCGCCATCCAAGATAGAGTTGTCCTAGTGGCCTAAGGGATGGTCAGTGCCATCCAAGGCAGAGTTGGCCTAGTGGCCTAAGGGGATGGCCAGCGCCATCCAAGACAGAGTTTGCCTAGTGGCCTAAAGGATGGCCAATATTATCCAAGAAGTTTTAGCCTAGTGGCCTAGGGAGATGGCCAGCGCCATCCATGACAGAGTTGGCCTAGTGGCCTAAGTGATGACCAGTGCCATCCAAGACTGAGTTGGCCTAGTGGCTTAGGGGATGGCCAACGCCATCCAAGATTAACCTGGCCTAGTGGCCTAAGGGGATGACCAGTGCCATCCTATGATAACTTGGCATAGTGGCCTAGGGGGATAGCCAGCGCCATCCCCTTGATAACTTGGCCCTGCGGCCTAGGGTGGCAAGCGCCATTTCTGGAGTAGTTTGGCCTAGTGGCCATAGAGGGGCTTGTCCATGTGATGGACATGCATAGGGTGGCGTATGACCAAAAGATGGTGTTGGCCAGAGCATTCCTCGTCTAACCAGGGTAGTTGCAACAATCCTGCTCTCCTGATTGTATTATAAGTTATTAAGTTTTGTTGGGTGGTGCAAAATTTTATTATTTATCATGGGTTTGTCCTTAGCCCATTATGTTGTTTTACACTTTTACCCATACTCTAAAATCCACCATCTACAGTAATTTTGGGATTAATACGATTGTTATGTGTTTTGAAAGAGAACGGTACTGTTGACCAAGAGTAATCTTACGTGTTTCATAGTAAAAGACGAATTCTGACAAGGTTAGCTCTTACTCAGATTCCCTGGGAGTATCGTGTGTGGTACCCCTTCCGTTGTTGCGAGTAGCAAAACTAGGAACATTCTCTGGTGATTTTTCGAATCTCGTGCACGCATTTGTTGTTGTATTTATCTCGTAATGTTACTTGTCGTAATCGAAATCTTGTGCGTTTTCTTTGCAGATATCTTGTCAGGCGAGATCGTCTTCTACCAAACTGTCGCACCGCCAAATTCCTTATGACATTCCTCATACCAATAAGAAGTTCTTTGTTGTTAAGCCCAATGAGAGATTGACAAATTCGGAATGCTGGCCTATCCCCAATTTTAAGAATTCTGACGTTGTTTCTAAGATCGTTCCCCAAGCAGTTATTCGCTTTTGTTTGCAGATAGGTACTTGTAATGGTGCTCCGATTCGCTTTTCGAGAGTTAGACCTTCCCCGAGAAAGTTTGTTATGTGGTTGATACATATGCTAGATAAGCCTAGGGTTGTGACAGTACTGAAGAGGGATAGAATCTTCCATGATGTTAAGGCCTCTGAGATATGTAATTGGTAACGTCCCCACAAGATAGATTTTACCAATACACCCAATCTAATCACATATGAGATGCATTGTAACATGAAGAACAAGATTATACAGTGGTAAGGAGGAAAACCCTAGCTTTGTCTCTCTGTAGACCGGATCCAAAGTTCACTCGACCAACCCCCTTCTCAGATGAGATCTCTCACCCTATATAGACATTAGCGGTAGTGGGCTACATCCAAGGTATTTCCTGACATCATTTGTCAGTATTCGCCGACCATAAGGATCGGAGATCTCATTAACTATGAATCAACGAACTAACTAAGTTACGTATAAGGATTGCTGACGCGATCTCCACTGAGTCAACCAATCAACTCTGACAATACTACTGTTCTGATCCTTCATTAAATGTTCAACCACTTTCTCAGCTACTGTCGGTGACGTGTCTTATCTCGTTGTCCTTGTTTTGCGCTTCCACTTTTCTCATAAGGTTCGCTGATGTGGTCTTGGATGTGTCGTATGTTGATCTTTTGCTTGCTAAGAACTTCCGCTAATGATTCCATACTTCTCAGAGACAATCTTCTTAAATATCTTCACCTAGTATGAAGGCATTTTCTACACCTACATTTTGCCTCTTTCATCTTCGAGATCTTAGTCGTTGAAGGTGAAATTTCCAGTTCGCCGAAAATGCCAACCCAGGTTCTTCACTTTACTGGACTTTCGCCACGTCTTGGTCATGTCGTGAATCTCATTCATACCTTTTGACCAGATGACCCGCTACACCGGTTGAGATCCCCTACCTATAAATTCTCCTTTCTTCCTTCAGTCAACCCCACTTCTTCTCACAAAACTTCTATGTCTTCTCTTTCTTCAGAGCTTATCTCTTAAACCTTAACCACCGCCACGCCGTCGTCCTACTGCCAGTTTCCTCTTTTTCCTTATTTTTCTTCAGTTTTACCAGCCAAAAACTCTCTTTTTCCATTTTTTCCACCCAAATCCCCCCTCATTTTCTGTTTTATCGTTTTTTCCCTATCTCCGGTGACTTTTCACCTCTGCAATTCCTTTTTTGGCAATTCTTGCATTTTCCGATCTTCTCTATTATTTCCATGGCTTCCACACATGAGACCTACTTTCCTGAATTGCCGACCCGTACTCAAGAGTCAGATCATGAAGGAAAGTCACAGTCGCCGAACCCTAAGGTGAATAAAAAGAGAGTCTCAATTCATAAGTGGGATGAGTACTGTGCGAACTACTAGGTTGACAACAAGTCTCCAAAAATCTCAATTCTTGATGGTATCAATTCTCCCTCCCAAAAACTACTATTGGATCATATTCGCCAAGATGGTCAAGATGAAAAAAAAAAACTTATTATTTCTTTCGGTCAACTCAAAGTTGGGTATAAATTTCCATAATATGATCCCGCCGATCCGATCCTTCTTGATATCCTTATGTATGTCAACAAGAGTCCTTCTCAACTTATCGCCAACTCCATTCGTATAATGTACTAATGGATTGCTCGGTGTCATAACACCACCAACTATCCCAAACTACCAAGGAATAAGGAGTATCTGAGTCCTGAACTGCATACTATAGAGAACTTCAAGGATCAGTATGAGGTGAGACATTGTGAAAGGAAACGCGAACCTTGGGCCTATCGTATAATGTCCAAGAAATCTGTTAAAGAAAAGAAGGTATTTTTAAGGGATGCGGACAAAGATTCTTATACTGCCGCTAAACCTACAATGCGTCACAACACCGAGAATCACTGGAATGATCTCCCCTGTGTAGTTGAGGGACCGTGGCTTAAAGGTTGGGAAGACGAGAACAAAGAGACTGTTTGCCGAAACTTTGCCGCTGGTCATGAGCGATTTAATGGCGTGGACTTCTGGGAAGTTCGCTGGACTAAAAAACAAGAGTCTTAAATTCTCCCATTTGAATGGTTAACACCAGCGGGTCCAAATGATCTATTCCTTCAGCTGGCACCTTTAACGCTAAAAAGCTAACTTGCTTCTTCATACATTCCAACAATGGGCTCTTCTTGACGGCGCCACTAAAAATCTCCTTGCCATCTCTGTCCCGCTTATGCACCCTTGACATGACGTTATTGTGAAATTCGTCTCTGCTAATTGTAGAATACACGATAGAAAAACAATTTAGTTCACGAAGATCCCTTTTAACCTCTACTTCAAAAACTTTTGGGTTCACCGGTACACTTTGAATTGGTTGAACTGTGAGGGGTGGAGCTGGGGGGTAACTCGAGGAAATCTTGGAATTTCCCTTGACGAATAAATCTATGCACCTCTCGCTGAACTCCAGCACAATTTTCCGTAGTGTGGCCGTGTAAGTGATGATACCGACAAAAAAGATTAGTGTTAGAAGAAGGGTGCAGAGGATTTCCCCGATTGGGAGGATAGCAAATCTCATTTCTGGACGCCGAACTCTCTATTTGCCCCCATGCATTAGTGTATGTAACACAAAGCTTTGGTAACGTAACATCTTGAAAGTCTGGATATCCTGCTCTTCTTTCGCCGAACATTCGATTGTCATTGTTGAATCTTCTGTCGCCATTACCTGATTGTCGGCTGTCGTATCCACCTCTATTATCGTTGTTGTATCTTCTATCGCCATTTTCATTCATACCTCTGTTGTCATTCCACCTCTGTTGTCTGCCCTCGTAACTATCTATTTTACCCTGGTTTCCACTGCTGACTACCATTTTGTTGATATTGTACTTGCTCTTGTGGCTTTTGAGGAACAACTGTCGTTGAAGTGGGACCTGCCAACATTGCCTCTAGCTTCTTTTGCTTCATTCTGATCCGTTCTCTTTTCATTTCTTCTTTCTCTTTCTTCTTGCTCAGCCAAATTCAAACTTCCTCTTCTTGCATTTCTTCATAGGATAACCATTCATTATGCTTAGCTCTCATCTCTTTCATATCTTTCGGCGGATTCCAATATAAAGCCTTGAACATGGGATCAGATGTCTCAATTGAACTGGTAAACGCCCGCATCTTTTCTTTGTCAGAGACTGTTGTTCCTACCTCGCTACAGAGTTTTCTCCACCTCAAAATATGGCTCCTGCAAGTTTCTAAAGGCATTTTTCCTGATAGCGAACAACTTTTCTACCCCTGGGTGAACTCTATTGTTTTGAATGTAAGTTGCCAAAAATTTGTCTTCTAAGTCTCTATAAGACATAATCGACTTTGACTTTAGACCATCGAACCATGCCAAAGATTCATCTTTAAGGGCTCCAGGGAATGATTTGCACATTATTGGGTCTGAATCTGTCCATGATGCTAAGTCCCTTCTATAACACTTCAAATGCTGAGATGGATCCCTCAAACCGTCGAAGATTGACGTGAAAGATGGCATGGAAAATCTCTTGGATACATGCCCATAAGTAATCTGATCTACAAATGGCGTCTTTTTTGCCTCAGAGATAGTCGTTTTTAATTTTTCATCCTTTGGCACTTCAGCTACATCTGCTAGTTGTTTCTTTATTCGGCGTAACTCTCTTCACACAGTTATTCATTTCGTTCATCTTGTCTGAATCAGCGAAACTTTCCTCATTGAACTTAGATCCGCCAGTCTTCTTACTCCCTTCTCCCTTTTTCGTTGTGGATGCTGAGACGTCTATCTTTGGGGGTTTACTTTTTTCAGACTTGTAAGAGGCATACGTTGAGCGGCTTCTACTGCGATGCTCCATTGATACGGGACGTATTAGGCAAGTCAAAGTATACTCCAATATTCTGATATATCTTAGATATTTGTTATTTAATATTATTAATTATTAGGATAATTAGTTTCTTTTATAAGTTTATCTCGTTTAGAAGGTTCTAGACTTTAGGGTTTTAGGTTTGCAGGCTATATAAAGCCATTTCTATTCACATTGTAAGGCAGCTGCGGCTCGCCAATATTATTGATTAATGAAACCTTGAGTTTGTCTGGTTATACACCATTGTTTATCGTCTTGATTATCTCTCTTTTAACTCTTGGATTAGAGTTCTTGGCTCATGGATTGGAGTTGTTCTATCTTGCTTGGAGTGGATTCTCCGTGTTACCGTTCATGTTTTAATCGCTTCCGCTTGTGCCGTATCAGGTGGTTACCAGAGCAAATTTTACTGTGAAGTGATCATCTGTGGGTTACCTAGAAGAATCGGTCGAGGATTCCCGTGATATCTAGGTTTATTAAAATATATATATATATATATATTATACAGTTTATCTGTTGCGTGTTCATCACCACTGCGTACTTCGTTGTTTGGTAAGTGTCTCATATTTTCGATTCATTATTTGCTGGCTTACTCAGTTGCGTGTTTGCAATCGGTAAACCTAGTTTGCTTACTTTAAGTTGGAAAGAGTTAAAGGTTCGGTTGGGCTATTTCTTTTATTGCTTGTGTTAATATAAACCAATAATCCAAGCCCACCTACATAACCCAACTTATCAGCAAAAATTATGCACTTAAACACCACCACCGTCTGAATTGTTTGACTTTGAACCGGTGGTTTTGCAAATGGTGGAATACACCACTATTCCAATAAATAAATCCTTCCTTGGGATTGTTAATGGAAGTGCGTGTCGTTTTATTGTCGATGGTGATTGTATTGATAACTTGGTTCAAGAAGAACGGTAGAGACAATGGGTCTCAAAATGGAATGGTACCCGCGTCCGGATCAAATTGAATGCGTCAGCAATGGAGCAATTACGTGTGTCGGGGTTTCCAGATTTCCGTTGTCAGTCGGTAAAAAATATTCTGATTCAATTGTATGTGAGGTTGTTGACACGGATTTAGGTGATATTGATATTGTGTTGGGTAGGCCTTGGGTAATCGATGTTGGTGCTAAACAAACACGTTGGAAGTGTTGGGACAATTCATATGAGTTTTTGTGGGGAAAGACCAATGTAATTTTAGTTCCGTTTTCTAGACTAGGAGCTGACAAAGAGAAGGCGTACGATTTAATTAACGATGTGCTTACTACTGATGGTGTTTGTCGATCAAACAAATACTGTCACATCCATAATTCCAGGTGATCCATTGGCACAATACCACCTTTTCCCATATGAAGATCCTTTTGCCATATGTTATACACCAAGACTGGTTAGTAATCGCCAAGACTATGCTTGGAAGGATTCATGGGAGTTCATACATTGTAACAGTGGCCTAAAAAAAAATTGGATGACAGACCTTTACATGCATAAAATAAAGATCATAAAGATGAATATGGTTTCTGAACGATTAGTGATTCCGATGCATGATTCAAGGTCGAGCTGTGCGACAAGTGGTAGTACCAAAATTCTATCTTCGACTTGCCATTTTCAATATAAACTCGAGACGAGTTTCTTCTCAGTAGGGGAGCCTGATACGGGACGTATTAGGCAAGTCAAAGTATACTCCAATATTCTGATATATCTTAGATATTTGTTATTTAATATTATTAATTATTAGGATAATTAGTTTCTTTTATAAGTTTATCTTGTTTAGAAGGTTCTAGACTTTAGGGTTTTAGGTTTGCAGGCTATATAAAGCCATTTCTATTCACATTGTAAGGCAGCTGCGGCTCGCCAATATTCTTGATTAATGAAACCTTCAGTTTGTCTGGTTATACACCATTGTTTATCGTCTTGATTATCTCTCTTTTAACTCTTGGATTAGAGTTCTTGGCTCCTGGATTGGAGTTGTTCTATCTTGCTTGGAGTGGATTCTCCGTGTTACCGTTCATGTTTTAATCGCTTCCGCTTGTGCCGTATCATCCATTAATTTTTTGTTTTGTTCCGCTAAATCCCGATGACTTTGAAGAATGATCTCCATCTGGTGATGTAATATTTTAAATGTTTCATTCACGGGGATTTGTGAAGAATTTTTCTTAAACCTAAACTTGATTCTAAATCGGTCTACAAAATTTGGGTTGTTTTAAAAGTTGATTTGGCTTGGAAATAAATAACAGAAAAATAGTAAATGTTTAAAAGATTTATAAAAGAGGACAACTAAGGCTCATGGATTCCACCGGTTACGGATATTGATACGGTTAAAAATATAATATGGGTTTCAATATTTCCAGCATATAGTAATTAAATCAAATATCTATATCTCTTTGTAATATATTTAGAGTTCCAAAAATTAAGTGTGAACAATAAGCATGATATATCAATGATTTTATCAAAGCATAAATCATCAAATTAAACAACAACTAATTAAGAAATTCCATTTTTTTATTATAAGCACATAATAAGAGATAATATTGGTACTGAAAATAATTGAAACTTAATTAAATATTTACCGGCTCAATATTCGAGGTTGGCTTCCTCCTTCACCTCAGTTGTAAATGGTTTAGTTGCTCATGGTGAATATGGAATACTTCATCTTCATTAAAAATAAAGGATGCAAAAATAAAATAAAGAAGAATGTATTTTTTTATCTCCAAAAGTAGGCTAAAACAGAAGGTGCCCCAAAAGTTCTCATAGGCAAGGTATTTATAGCGGAGAAAACCTTAACCTAGAGAAATCCCTAGAGAATCAATTAATATCTCTCCCATAAATATAAAAATCTGATTTGTTTATAATAAGGAAAAGAAATTCCGCTCCGGTGCTTCGCGAAGTAACTTAATAGAGTAGTCCATCGAAGATCAACGGCTCACAGTAACTGCGGGGCACGTGTCAGAATCTTGGAGCAGCTGGTTATCAATTTGGATGTTCGGTGATGTAGCAAATAATATGTTTCTCCCTCTCACGCGTCAACACGTGTCTTCCTCTCTCCCTATTTTGTTTTCTTCTGCCGACATGTGGGGACCACATGTCCCCCACATGCAAAAGCTGCCGCCAACCTTCTGCGCGTGGGACCCGCCTGTGTCAGCTGCCCTTCTTTTCTTCCCCTAGCCGCCAGCACCTTAATCATTAGCCTGTTCCAATCATTAGCCTGTTCCAATCATTAGCCGCCAGCACCGACCAAATTCAGCAGACTTTTTTTTTCTTCAGCTCTTCACGTTCTGCCACGTGTCCAGGTCACCCTTTAGCACTTTGGCTGCCCCTTAGCAATACTTTGACACCTTTTCTCCTTTTATCCCAAATCACTACAAAACACAAACAAAAGGGTAAAATGCACCTTTTATATGAAAAATAGCAAAGAAAATGTAATCAATAAATATATTAGAGAGGTGTTTTCAGACACCTATCAAATTCCCCCACACTTAGACTTTGCTAGTCCTCGAGCAAATTAAAATAAAAAAATAAAATCCTAACTCACTGTCGCAGGAATCGCGGCTGCACTTAGCACATGCAACATGCCGTTAAACCTCTGTACGTCTACAGAGGACGAGTTTTGTCTCGTGAGGGCTTACTTAACTAGAGGTATACCCACAAAACCTGACTCCAAACCCTAGCTACTTGTGAACGATTGAGGAAAGACACTAAACAACCTACTTAGTTGGCATACGGTGGCTCTTCAAATATAGGAATCATTTAGCCTTCTGTATCCATGGACATTCATATATGATTCACAACTCTACTCAGATGATCTCTAAACTGGTTCGTACAATCGATGCTAAAATGCCTCGGAATTAATCAACACAAATTACTGATGGTAGAATTTAGAAGATGGATAGAATGGTGACAATTGCACATGCTGACTAAAGTGATCAGGGTTTACACAATAAAAATAAAATTGTACCGTTATTTCCTCCGTGAGAGAATTTTGCACCCAATTGTAACCTAAGTTTAATACCGACAGATGATTAGATTTTGAAATCCAAGCGCATCCTCCCTTTCATGTGATCGTTCCCATGGGTCCTGTTCCTTACCATTCCGCAAAGGCAGGGAGAACACACATATTCCAAGGGGTCGGCACCCACACCGAGTCTTTACATTTTGGACTTAGCGATGTGGTCATACCCAAGCTCGAAGAATTCTCATGGATCCTGTTCCTTACCATTCCGCAAAGGCAGGGAGAACTCTTTATTTAGTTAGCCTTTGGGGTACGAAAGACAATTTTTACCATTCCGCATTGGGATATTTACATTTAAAAACTTATATTGTCTTTGGGGCATGGATCTCAACCAATTAATATATAATACGAAACAGTTACATATGATTCAAATCTTACCACTGATCACTTCAGACACATAAATTGCAAAAATAAAAAGAAAGTAATATGGTTACGACTTATTCCGAGGCATAGTTACATAAAGTTCCTAACAGAGAAGAGATCATCATGTTATTTCCAACACCTGAGTTATGCGTCAAACATGAAGGACCATTCGTGGGCCCACCGATTCCTATAGTTGAAGAGTTAACGTTTCCATCTACTTAGGGTGGTCAGTGTTTGTCCTCAATAATTCACAAGTTTCTCGAATTTGAAGTCTGAGTCTTATTCTGAATTCTATTTACAAGCATACAACATACAAAATTTTCAATTTCCTACCCCCCAACTTAAATCTAACATTGTCCTCAATGTTTAAAGAGCAATTCAAAAAGATAATTCAAGTTGGAAAGATAGTACCTGGGTACCTCGACGGTCAATCAAGGTAGACTGGGTCCTCCAGAGGGACCTCTTCAACATCCTCAGTGGGAGCAATCTCTAAAAATGGTTTCAGTCTCTGGCCGTTGACCTTAAACGAACTCCTACCATCTGATGTCTCAATTTCAATAGCACCATGAGGAAAAACTGTTCGAACAATATAGGGACCTGTCCACCGAGAACGCAACTTCCCGGGAAATAGATGCAAACGAGTATCATACAGAAGAACTTTTTGACCTGGAGAAAATGACTTCCTCAAAATGTTACGATCATGTACAAGTTTCATTTTGTTCTTATACTCCCTAGCACTCTCATATGCATCTGCCCTAATCTCTTCCAACTCATTGAGCTGGAGCTTCCTGTGAGCTCCTGCCTCATCCAGAGAAAAATTAAGCTGCTTGACAGCCCAATATGCTCTGTGCTCTAATTCGACAGGTAAGTGACATGCCTTGCCATATACTAGGCGATAAGGTGACATTCCGATCGGGGTCTTAAACGCTGTACGGTAAGCCCACAAGGCATCAGTAAGCCTTAGGGACCAGTCTTTCCTGTTAGGATTGACTGTTTTCTCTAAAATACGTTTAATCTCCCTATTGGAGACCTCTACCTGACCACTAGTCTGTGGGTGATATGGGGTTGCTACTTTGTGAGTGATACCATATTTCTTCATTAAAAGTGCAAACGTCCTATTACAAAAGTGTGAACCTCCATCACTAATTATAGCTCGCGGTGTGCCAAAACGTGCAAATATGTTTTCTTTCAAAAATTCGACCACAACCTTATGGTCGTTTGTTCTACACGGAACCGCCTCTACCCACTTAGACACGTAGTCTACAGCAACAAGGATGTAAAGATAACCAAAAGAAGTAGGAAATGGACCCATAAAATCAATACCCCATACATCAAAGACCTCAATCACTAATATAGGGTTCAAGGGCATCATATTTCTACGGGAAATAGTACCTAACTTCTGGCAACGCTCACAAGCAAGACAATAACTGTGGGTGTCCTTAAACAACGAAGGCCAATAAAATCCAGACTGCAGAATCTTGGCTGCAGTCTTCTTAGAACTAAAATGACCCCCACAGGCCTGATCATGACAAAAGGAGATGACACTAGTTTGGTCACTCTCTGGTATACATCTCCTAATAATCTGATCGGGACAATACTTAAATAGATAAGGATCGTCCCAAAAGAAGTGTTTCACCTCAGACAAAAACCTAGAACGGTCTTGTTTATTCCAATGATGAGGAATCCTACCAGTAACAAGATAGTTCACTATATTAGCAAACCAAGGTAGTTGGGAAACACTAAAAAGTTGTTCATCAGGAAAGCTATCCCTCACAGGAGAGGGATCATCAGAGGCATCTACAACTAGCCTGGACAAGTGGTCTGCTACTACATTCTCTGAACCCTTTTTGTCTCTAATCTCTAACCAAAATTCTTGTAACAAAAGGATCCACCTAATCAATCTAGGTTTGGTGTCCTTCTTAGACAAAAGGTATTTTAAAGCAGCATGATCGGTGAATATTACGACCTTAGAACCTAGAAGATAGGATCTAAACTTATCCAAGGCAAACACAATGGCTAACAATTCCTTCTCTGTGGTTGTATAATTCAGCTGGGCATCGTTCAAGGTTTTACTAGCATAATATATGACATGAAGTAACTTATTTTCTCGCTGACCTAAAACAACACCAATGGCATAATCTGACGCATCACACATGATTTCAAAGGGTAGACTCCAGTTAGGAGGTCGGACAATAGGTGCAGTAGTGAGTAACACCTTAAGCTTCTCAAAAGCTTCCAAACAAGCATCATCAAAAACAAACTTGACATCTTTTGCAAGAAGATTGCAAAGAGGTCTAGAAATCAAGCTAAAATCCTTAATGAAGCGGCGATAAAATCCCGCATGCCCTAAAAATGACCTAATATCCTTCACGGTTTTGGGAACCGGTAAAGTCCTAATAAGGTCAACCTTGGCTTTGTCTACCTCTATACCCTTAGAAGATACGATATGCCCTAAAACAATTCCTGATTGTACCATGAAATGGCACTTCTCCCAATTAAGCACTAAATTCTTTTCCTTACACCTAGCCAACACTAAGGTCAAGTGGTGCAAACATTCATCAAAAGACGACCCGAACACTGAAAAATCATCCATAAAGACCTCTAAAAATCGTTCTACCATGTCTGAAAATATGCTCATCATGCAACGCTGAAAGGTGGCGGGTGCATTACACAACCCGAAAGGCATGCGTCTATACGCAAAGGTACCAAAAGGACATGTAAAGGTGGTTTTTTCTTGGTCTTGTGGGGCAATATCAATCTGGTTGTAACCAGAGTAGCCATCTAAAAAGCAGTAATGGCTATGCCCAGCTAATCGTTCGAGCATTTTATCTATAAAAGGAAGGGGAAAGTGATCCTTCCTTGTGACCTTGTTCAACTTCCTATAGTCTATACAAACACGCCAACCCGTGGTCACTCGGGTCGGGATTAACTCATTGTTATCATTCTGGACTACGGTAATTCCGGACTTTTTGGGGACAACCTGAACAGGGCTGACCCACTCACTGTCTGATATGGGGTAGATAATACCTGCATCTAACAGCTTAAGCACCTCAGTTCGAACTACTTCTTTCATGTTGGGGTTAAGTCTACGTTGCATCTCCCTAGAAGGTTTGGTTTCATCTTCTAAATGAATCTTATGCATACAAACAGTTGGACTTATACCCTTAATGTCTGCTATTTGCCACCCTAGAGCTTCCTTGTGGTCTTGAAGTACGGTTACTAGCCTATTCTCCTGATCACTTTCCAAGTCAGAGGCTATAATCACAGGCAAGGTTTCAGATGGACCCAAAAACACATACTTCAGGGTTTCAGGTAGTGGTTTAAGGTCCAAATTTGGGGGCACTTTCAGAGACGGAACTAAAGTAGACCTGGTCTCTGGTAAAGGTTCGAACTTAGATTTCCACTTATCAGTATCTAGTAAAGGGGCGGAATCTAGCAAAGAATTCACTTGCTCTATGGTGCTATCATCATCAAAGTCAGACCCAAAATGGAACAAACAATTCTCTAATGGGTCTGTTGTCAACATATTCGGTAATGAATCCTCAACTAAACTATCGATCATGTTCACCTCTTCTATGAATGTATCATCCAGATCAGAGGGGTGCTTCATAGCATTAAAAATATTAAGTTCAGTAGTCATATTTCCGAAAGACAAAGTCATCAAGCCACTTCTACAGTTTATGACTGCATTGGCTGTAGCTAGGAATGTTCGACCCAAAATCACAGGAATCTGGTTTTCTGGGTCTGGGACGGGTTCTGTATCTAGGACAACAAAATCTACTGGATAAATGAACCTATCAACCTCTATAAGAACATCCTTGACAACACCACGAGGGACTTTCACAGACCTATCAGCTAACTGTAAGGTCATCTTAGTCGGTTCCAATTCACCAAGTCCTAACTGGGTATAGACATGGTATGGGAGCAAGTTCACACTAGCTCCCAAGTCAAGTAAGGCTTTCTCAACCTTGTGATTACCTATCATACAGGATATGGTAGGGCATCCTGGGTCTTTATATTTAGGAACAGTTTTGTTCTGGATGATTGAACTCACATGACTTGCTAAAAAGGCCTTCTTCTGCACACTAAGCTTTCGCTTTCGGGTTAAAAGGTCCTTAAGGAACTTGGCATAAGCAGGGATTTGCCTAATCACATCTAACAAGGGAAGGTTGATGTTTATATGCCTAAAAACTTCCAAAATATCATTGAAATTCGATTCCTTTCTTGATGGAACTAACAGTTGTGGGTATGGGGCCTTGGGCTCAAACTTGGACTTATCAGGGATGACATCAGGCTTTTCAACTACGGGCTCAGTTACCGGCTTAGAGGTTTGAACCACAGCCGGCTCATCATCAGGCATATCCACCTTATTGTCTACAACTTTTCCATTCCTAAGGGTTGTTATCGCATTTACATGCTTATTTGGCGATTTCTCACCATTTAGAGTTATATCATGAACTCCTCTAGGATTGGTTTGTGTTTGACTAGGAAACTTGCCTTTGTCTCTTTCCCCTAATGACTCAGCTATTCTACCCATCTGGATCTTTAAATCCGAAATATCTCTAGAGTTAGCATTCAAGGTGCCACGAACATCTTGCTGAAAAGACATGGTATTCTGAGTCAACACTTTGAGAGACTCTTCTAAGCTCATGATCTTGTCCCCTGAAGGGTTCTGGTACTGAGTAGGGTTCTTAGGGTAACTAAACCCTGGGGGACCCTGGGAATTACTAGCCTGATTTTGTCCTTGGGACCAAGAGAAATTTGGATGTTTACTCCAGCCCGGATTATAGGTGTTGGAATAAGGATCAAATTTCTGACGATTATCGAACCTATTGTAAAGGGCATTGACCTGTTCTTCACCACTCTCTCCTCTCCAGTAAGAGGCGCACATTGAAGTTGAGTGTGATGAGTCACCACAAGTTGAACATGACACGGAAGCAAGGTTTCTATTATCTGTCTCTACAAATGGTTTTTGTCTAGACTGACCTAACTCCAAGGCTTCTAACCTCCTTGCAATAGCAGCAAGTTTGGCATTTGAGTCGAAAGTGTCATCTACCCTATTGGCATTACCTCTATTCACTAGGGTATTCCTCTGAGGTTCTCTACAGCATTCCCATTGCTGGGTTTTTTCAGCAATCTCATGCAAAAATTTCATCGCATCATCAACACTTTTGTTATCAAACCCACCAGTACACAATGACTCTACCATGGTCGTCGTTGGATAATCAAGCCCTTCATAGAGAATCTGGACTAGACGTACCTTTTCGAGGCCATGATGAGGACATTGTGTAAGCAAATCATTAAATCTCTCCAAATACCTATACAAAGATTCTCCCTCTTTTTGCAAGAATGTGTTAATTTCCTGTCTAATAGCTGATGTCTTATGTCTAGGGAAAAACTTATTGAAGAACACAGATGTCAATTCTGCGTAGGTTGAGATGGATTCAGAGGGCAGGCCATATAACCATGATTTGGCCTTGTCTCTAAGGGAAAAGGGAAATAGTCTAAGCTTCAATGCTTCATCATCTAAGTCCTTTATCTTAATGGTACCACATATTTCCTCAAAATC
Organism: Papaver nudicaule; assembly: GCA_023529015.1. Classification (NCBI taxonomy): domain Eukaryota; kingdom Viridiplantae; phylum Streptophyta; class Magnoliopsida; order Ranunculales; family Papaveraceae; genus Papaver; species Papaver nudicaule. The sequence goes on along the minus strand of JAJJMA010155068.1, from coordinate 1,615 downwards.
CCTAACATGAAAATAGGTATTCTCATTTTCTTTCCCTAAAAATACTGGGAGCATCTGTATGGTCCCAGATTTAAGCTCATAGTTTGCAGTAGTTGCTGCTAACTTAATACACGAGGGTCGGTTGGTCCTAGTAGGATTCAAATAATCTTTCAATGTAGTCATTGTTGGCTCTATCACAATTCTAGGAGTGACTTCTTCAAGTGTCAAGCTTTCAAAGTTGAAATTTCCAAAAACAGGGTTCTCTAAAGAAAAGTCTTCTAGATACTCGTTTTCAGAAATAGTAGTTATAGACTCGTCGCTAATCAAGCGACCTATGGAATCTCTTCTCCAAGCCCGCTCACGAATGGTATCGAGCGGTCTTGGCATACACCAGGAAAGGGAAATCTAAACAAGCACAAACAAGTCCGACTCAACCACGCAAACCTATTGATTCTAGCAAACAAAAAGCATGATGGCTCCACTTAGATTGTTTCTAGACCAGCTTCTATTCTCTTCGAAAAGAATCTGATTCCCTTCGTAGCAGATCTCTCTGAAGCAATACCAATCAATGAAAGTCAATTAGAGGCGGGATAAGCTCTATGGAGCTTGGATAATCCTTCCTCTTTGGCAAACGTTTCCTCGGGTTACAAGGCGGCTCTATTGACTTTCCATGAATGTTAATACTCCTCAAGTTAAGCTAAAAGAGGAATCAAAAGCTCTCTTTGAAAAGATGTCCAATAAGCTCGTTACCCTATAGGTCTCTTTCTAGTCCAATTTTAAGGCTTAGGTTCGCGTAAGGTATCGTTTTCCTAAGTCGGGCAAAAAGAATCCGGTGATGAAATCCGAATCCTTATCTTGTCTAGGTCCGTTTTTGCCCTTTACTAGAAAAATAAAGTCCGTATTCAGGTCCTCAACATATATGCATACGAAGGCGTCCAGAAAACTTGCTTACAGGGGATTCGCAAGTTGATAGAAATTTACCTCCCGTACCAGACGGGCGAAGAACCGTTGAAGTCGACTCGGGCCACTGACTCCTGTGTCAATGTGCGAACCCGAGGGGCCGAGACGATATCGTAATCGTCGTCCTTCCCTGTGCAGTTTATATTTAATGACCCCTCCGTAGGGTTTAATAAAAATAAGGTCCAAAAGTCCAAAGTCCAAAAATAAAACAAAAAAAAAA